>WBNM01029532.1:0-30989 GCA_013399055.1 Ramphastos sulfuratus
GAAGCCTTCTCTTCTCCAGGCGGGAATCTTGCCCCTCAACACCATTTTCAGACTAAAGGATTTTTGTATAGCAAGAAATCCAGGGCGCCTGAAGGGGGCCTACAGGAAGGCTGGGGAGGGACTATTGACAAGTTCTTGTAATGCCAGAACAAGGGGCAATGGGTTTGAAGTGGCAGAGGGGAGATTTAGACTGGATGTTAGGAGGAAGTTCTTTGCAGTGAAACACTGCACAGGTTGCTCAGGGAGGTGTTCAAGGCCAGGTTGGACGAGGCCTTGAGTGACCTGTACTAGTGGAAGATGTCCCTGCCTATTGCAGGGGGTTGGAACTAGATGATCTTTGAGGTCCCTTCCAACCTTACCATTCTATCACTCTATGATTCTAAAACAAAAAAGCCACCTCCCTTTGGGCACTCGGCAGCCACACGAATACAGACAGAGGGACCGTTAGACAGGTACTGCTCGTTTCTACCTTACACACCTCCTCGGCCCGCTCTGCCTGACATGGCCACGCTCCCAGCAGCGATACAGAGTGGCACCAGCTGTCAACGCTCGGGCCACTTTGACGCCTGATCCCGCCGAGGCGCGAAGAGACACCTCCAGGCAGCGGGCAGCTGAAGCGAAGCCGGGCGCGGGAAGAGCTCTTTTTCAGCAGTGTGGCAGCCGGCCGCGGTCCAGCCAGGGAACGGACGCGGTGCTGCTTTACGGCAGGCGTTTCGACCTCCCCAGCCGCGCTTTGCGGCTGCGTGGCGGGGTTGGGGGCGGGGAAGATGTCTGAGCGAGGAGAAGCTCCGGTGGCGGCGGCAACATCGGTGGGAGTAGGGAGTGAGATGCCCGCGAAGAAGCAGAAGCTGAGCAGCGACGAGAACAGTAACCCCGGGGATCTGTCTGGCGACGAAAACGTGAGGCCGGGTGGGGGGAGAGGCAGCANCAGGGGCTGCGGGCTGTAATCTTTTAAGTTGGGGTAAAATCGGTATTCGGATCAAAGGTAACGTGATTGAAGCAAAATAACTTCACACTTGAAATAAAAACTTAATCGAAGGTATCTAGCAGCAACTTTACGTAGTTCTTGGGGTGGGAGGTGTTATTTGGATGTTAGCTTTATGCAGTGTGAGGTTTTTCCTGGTTAGAGCACTTAGCCAGAAAGGGAGGGATCGGAACAGCATCCCCCACAACCTGTGGAAGTGCTGCTTCTGAGGTGGCAGGCACTTTGAGATGTTCAGCACCACTGCTACTGGTTTTTATTCTTTTTTAACTGCTTCCCCCCAACCTGTGGAGGTGCTGCTTGTGAGGTGGCAGGCACTTTGAGATGTTCTGCACCACTGCTACTGTTTTTGGGTTTTGGTTTTGGGGTTTTTTTTGTTTGTTTGGTTTGGGGTTTTTTTTTGTTGTTTTGTTTTTTTAACTGCTCAGCAGCATTTGTGAATCCAAGGGTAATTTGGTGACTGCAGTAATTCAGATTTGCTTTGGTGTCCATTGTAGGCTATCGGTGGCCATGGGATATGGGCTGTCTGGTTACTGAAAATGTAACTTGTCTTAGTGGTGAAAGGGCTCCATTTCCAGGAGTTTGTTATTGGATGCCACTAGTCTTGAAAGATTCTGGAGTTTCTGGAAAGACTTTTGGATAAGTACTCCGAGTCTTATGTTTATGAGTTGCCATAATAGTGTTGATTTGTACAAAGGGTGCATTTTGTTCCACAGGTAGATATCCTGGATGCAAAATTTGCCAGTTATGTTGTAGTTGCAGATACCTGGGTAGAGTTGTTTCATACCAGGTACCTGGTGTTCTTATAGTGACTTTTTTTGTGGGTAAAGGAGAAGAAACTGGAAATGTAAAAAATATTAAACCTAGTTACAAATGCTAGAGGAGAGGTGGCCCTTTTAGGGGTGCAACGTGAAGGAAATAATTCCAGGGGCAGTTTACTTACAGGCTTTACTTTCCTCCCATTTCTCTCCTCAAGTGTTCTGATTTTTGGAGGTGTTGGGCAGCCAAAGACCAGTACACCTTTATTGGCTTTTGATGATACAGATATGAAACCAGGACAAAGAATAGATGTTTGGTGGGAATCGGTGTATTCATGTTTATAAATTACCTTATTCCATATTCCTAGTGGAGTTTCTAGTGCAGCTTCATGTTTCATTTAATCTTTTCCAGTGACAGGCTGTTGCTCGCCTGTCTCCCTTAGTTGATATCTAGAATTCATGTGGTTTTGGGATGAGTTTGTTTCCCCCTGCTACTCTGATGGAAAGTTCTTTTTTAGCAAGCTTAACTTACTTGTAGGGAATCACAGCCTTGCCAGTTACCACGCAGTGACTTTGAAGTGTGCTGTGATGGGTGATGCAGAGAATACAAATGTCCTTGTGAGTAGTGTCCTGCAGGCAGGCTGCATTTGAAATCAGTTTCTGATAAATGTCCAAAGCTGACCTAAAACTGCTCAGCACGTGGGTAGCTTGTTTTGTGCACTCCTTTTTTCAGTACTCCACATCCTTACCTTAGCTCTGGGTGCCGATATTTGGAGGGCCAGCTGGATTAGTTAGCTGATCAGGCAGCAAGTTTTTTTATTTTCAGCTTGTTTGTTTGTGGGGGTGTTTTGTTGTTTAACTTAGCTTTTAGTTCAAATATCTGTAGGAAAGAGAAGGGAGAGGTGAGACTTCTTCTAGTGGCAGTGCTGACTTACTACAGATGCTGGCTGAGGGTGTACAGAAGTCTCCCAGATTCTTGGTTTGGCTAAGCATGTTTTTACACAAATGACCTCTTCCTTTAGTACTTCAGAAGAACTCATTTCATTTACGTCAAAGATGTTTTCTAGGGAAAGCGACTGCTATATCTTTAGGCATTTTCTTAAGAGGATCTGCCAGTATTCTGGAGAAACTTCACTAGATCACAGTTCACATCTCTCCCTTGTGGATTAGTTCTCATGTGACTCACGTTCTGTATCGAGGAAAGAATGCTATTATGTTAGGAATAGATTTAAATATGTGAATCTAAATAATGCCAAGTCCTAGGAGATCTTGTGTTCTTTTGGAGGAGAAGGGAAAGTGAAAAGGCCAAGTGCTGCATAATTAGTTGATTTTAAAAGTGGTTAGTGATATCTTTATTACAGTCTATGTAATCTGAATGTTTTCAGGATGATGCTGTTAGTATTGAAAGTGGTACTAACACCGAACGCCCCGATACACCAACAAACACTCCTAACGCGCCTGGAAGAAAGAGCTGGGGGAAAGGAAAATGGAAGTCAAAGAAGTGCAAATATTCCTTCAAATGTGTAAATAGCCTAAAGGTAGGTATGTGTAAACTTCAGCTGGGTACCACTTGCTGTCAGTAATGTCACTACTGACTGCAAGACAGTGTCAAGACAGATACTTCAAAATATCTGCCTGTTCTGTGATCATTTGAAGAAATACTTTTCTCATTTGGAATAGCTGAAGGTTTGAAGAAAGATGATGCTGAGAAATAGGAAACAGTAGGTAGTGCTGCAGTTCACCTAGATTTTGGGTGTGCAAAGTTATGCATGATATGTGATAATTATGTGTTTCATTGCTTGAGATAAAGCAAATAGATAAATAAATTCAAATAAAACCAAACCTGTGACCACTTGATGCAAATCACAGAACCTCTACAGATTTTTCTACCTGTGGAAATGTTTTTGAAAGAACCCAAACAAACAACAGAACTACTCAACAATCTTGGAGTGGTATTTTCCTGAAACTTACTTTGAGGAAACTTATTTCCTCAAATATTTTCTGTCCTCTGGCAATTGCCATAAATGCTGGGGAGTGCAATTTAATTAATTTATCATGAGTGTTACGATTATGTGTCTACACCTGATTTAGGTTATATTTATTTTCCTACATCATGCCCAATGGTATCAAGGGATATGTATTCATGGTCTTTACTCCCTGTTCTTGTGTTTAGGGTATTGCTCTCGTCTGCACTGGCAATAGACTATGGTGGCCTGAATGAGTTTTCTTTTTTGATTCTTTTACACTGTCAGGGTGTTGTTCTTTCATTTCCCAGTCTTGTGTACGAGATTTATGTGGCAAAAGCTGTAAATGTGCCATATGATGTTATTTTTACAAGATTTCTAAATAAAGGAAAGATTGTGCCTGGAACAACATGAGAGTTTTGTTAAATGTTAGCTAGCAGGAGGATGCATGCAGCTCCATAGTGAGTACTTTCTGCAGAATTGCTTCAAAAGGTTTTTGTCATTGTTGCACACTTAACCATTCAGCTGTCGGCTTCACCTTGCCTCACTAAAATGCTAGGGTAGCTCAGCAGGAGGGGATGAGAGCTTTGGAACATGGAAACCTCCTAATTTCTCCACCGGAGAAATTGTGATACGAAATTATGCTGACAGAAGTATCTGAGAAACAAGTTGAACTTAATGTGTTTTCTTGAAGTATAAAAATTACCTCCAGTGCTTTCAGGGTGTAGGAGGAAGGGAAGTTCTTTCATTTTCATCTAGGTAGGCAGCTCTTCCTGTGATTCGCGTGAATCGCCCCCGCAGATGGTGCTTTTTGTGGCTTCAAGTCATACTTCATACTTCAAACACAGGCGCAGGCCTTTTGGCACCCAAACATTCAACAGTTTCTGAGCTTTGCTAAGCATATTTGTTGTCTGTCTGCAGACCAAATATTCCAAAGGAGTTAGTACTTTTGTCTTCTAGGAAAACAGAACATTTCTTTACCTCAACTTCAACTCCAGTCCCACTGTAGGGTGACCCAAAAGACCACTTTATGAAGTTAAGCAATCCCTGGTTTCTGTGGATTTGCATCAGGGCCTGGAGATGGATTCCTGTGCAAGTAAAATCATCTTGTTTTGGCTAAATGGGGCATTTTTATTACATTTTTTAAAAACTCTATTTCTCTTTGAACTAAAGTCAGTGGTAATAATAAATGTGCATGTTAATACAAAGACTGGGTAGCAGCTACATTTGGTGACTCCTTTTTACTTCATGTTTGAGGAAATCTCTTCTGTTTTTTTTTCCTGTTCTTCCATACTAATTTTGCAGATACTGTGGAGATAAACTAATGATTGAATGTTAAATGCGGGTCCAAAAAAACCCTTGTGACGCTTTGAATATCACATCCTATAATCCCTTAGTTTCTGTGTCTTTGAACTAGGCTGTAAGATGCATGTACTGAAATCAGTGAAGAGTCAACATGATTTAAAGACAGCAAAATTAAATTTAGTATGCTTTAGAATATACAAATTACGTATTTTTCCACTTCCCTGCTCTTGTTTTTCCCTCTTACTTTGCTTTTTACTTTTTTTTTCCTTGGGGAAGCAAAGAAATGGCCATTACTTTCTACTTTGAATGTTAAATGGTTATGATTCAGCCTGAAAAACTCAGTGGTTGCTAAATATGCTTTTTAAACACTACTGTGGAAGTTATTTTGGGTGAAATTTAAGCATCAGGAAAACAAAAATATAACTTGGAAAATTACAGGAAATTAAAACAGGCAGGACTTATTTTTTTGCTTACTGCAGTATCAAGTTATTGTAAGGTGTAGTGAAAAATGTTCTGTCTTTGTGAGCTGAATGGATTGTAGTTTATAAATGAACGTACACAGCTAACAGATGCATATCCTCACATCCAAATGGGTCTTGCTTATAGATCCTCCAGCAAAGAACTGTGTGTATTCTGCTTTGATGTGCTCCCTTCAAAACTGTTATTATTTGCCCTACATTTTGCTCATGCCCAAGAGTGTGGCTCAGTGGTCGTTAGCAGTCCAGTGTTGTCTCTCACCTTCTATTTGCTGTCCTCTGAGTTGAGAATTGGTACCCAACCAAGTGCAGGAGTCTAGCTTGCTGTGTAAAGGAGAGGTGACTAAATCTAGTGCAAGTAATGGCTTGCTTCCGCTCCTGGGAAGTGGAAATGTGTGCGTGATCATTTGATTCCCTGCTGGCGGTGTGGGTGACAGCATATTAAATTGTGTTCATTTAGTTGCAGGTGATTATTTTCTCTGTTGTAGTATTTATCTTACTGCTTTCAGACTTAAAACAGATCTAGTTTTATTGTGTGATGGAACCTGAGCTGGTGTTAAGCGAGTAAGAGCAGAACTAGTCATAGATTATTTATTTTGCTTTTGTAACAACTGTAAACCTTATTGTCTCCTCTGACTTCCTTCTCTGATGCATGAATAACCAGAGTACTTTGGGTTTTGTGCCCTTTATTCATACTAGGGTCAAGATGGCATTTCTACTTTTGGACCAACATCTGGGTCACTCTTCCTATCTGTATAAACCAGTGGTCAGATTTGTGACATACTTGGCATCTCAGGATACCCATAATGTGCAGCACCTAAAAGCATATTTTTTTAAAACCTACTTCTTCATTGTGTAGCACCTGGGACAGAAAATAGAGCAGACAGGTACTATCAATATAGCTGTGTGCTATCTCTGACAGGAGGATAGAGATAGTTTAAATGAGGTGAGCATAGCTTCTTCACATACCTTAGTGACTTCCTGCGAGAGCCTCTGCCTGACTCCTTCGTCCATTAAGCACCAGAAAACTGCCGTATGTACAGTCAGGCTCTTGGAGGTTGTAGCACTTGATATGAGGAATGTAGTGCAGATGATGTAAGTAGTCTAAAGATTTTTCCAGGGAAATAGGTTGTCTTTGAAAAAGCTTACTAAGGACTTTAGGTATGTGTGCAAATACAGAAACAGTATAGCTCTCTGTTATGACTCTGCTGATTATATATTACCCTAGTCTGGGCCCTACCTAGAAAGTCACAAACTTGCCACATCTTATGCTGGAAAAACACCAATCTTGAGGAGAGGGAAAAAATTTTCCTCTTTTCCAGTTTCACTACATTTGTCAGAAACTGTGCATATAACAGACAACCAGACTATTCCAGGAAAGCAAGTGCAAAACCTGCTCATGTATCTCTGTAATAAAGTCATAGGAATCCATGTGTTTTACCTGTGTTGTCTTCATATAGCATGTCAAAAGTCCTCGATATTCGCAAGCACGAACTCTTTCACACAAATTCAGATCCCTCTAATTATCAGTGGAGAATTCTTTCATTCTGTTTGACTTCTAGCCATTCTCTTCAAGGAAGACTTAAATACACTAAAAAAGATAAGCATAGCAAGTATAATGCATAACTTTATGGACATTAAAAATCGTGGGTTTACGGATGCAATCTTATGACATACAATTTTCATCATTCTTCATCTCTGATTAAACTGTAAGGCTTTACAGATGCTGATTACCTCTTTTTTTCCTTCTGTCTGGGAGTCACTAATAACTTTGTTACTTTTCCTATTACTACCATCCTATGTCCCTCATTGCATAAAGCCACTAATCTGTTCTATTTTGTTGTGGTGGATAATACTGTGAGTTAACCTTTGAACAATTGCTTTTAAATTGTGTTCAGCTTTGAAAGTTGTTAACTGTCCTTAAGAAATGGACTTCTCTTTCTAGGTCTTCTAGCTATGTCTTAACAGATCTTGCCTTTCTCAGTAAATGCTATTTTAAATTCTTCCAGACTTCCTTGCTTTTCTGAGTAGTGTTGGACTCCTCACCCACACCCCCTCCTCAAATTTGTTCTTTGGTTCTTGGATAGGCCAGAGCTGCCAGGGCTAACATTTCTCCTGTTGTCTCTGAAGCGCTGCCATTTGAAGGCTGCTTAACAACCATCATGAGACACTTCCTTCCTGCCTGCAGTGTCCCAGACAGTCCCCTGTGGGGAGGCACTTCAATGAACATTATTCTTACTGAAAACATCCTGTCAGGACAGGCCAAAATACTGTTATCAATTATTAACAAGCACTATCATATTCATCACAATTCATAAACGTATCTGCCCCTCTTTTCCCTATGAAACTGATGTAAGCTGTATAAAAATAATACTTGGTATTTCTCTGCTGTTTGTGAAGGCAATGTGAAAGTACTTTGTAGACAAGACCTTTGCAGCAGCGTTGTGACATGCTGGAGACAGTTCATTGTGTCTGTGATAGAGCTGCAAGACCTAACTCTGTTGTAAAAGTTAAATGTGGCCCTTCTCCAACTTTTATTAGTATAATTCTTCTCTGTTCTAATAATTCTCCTCTGTGAAGCTGTAAATCCTGCATAGAAGTAATTATAACAATATTAAATGCATATATATGTGTGGCCTTGCTTAGGTGCAGAGGCTGTTTTGCTGAAAATGACAAAATAAAGTAGTAGAGCTGCAAATGTAACTCAGAAGTTCTGGCAACTTCTGGCTATAACTGGGACAACAGTTCTTCCTCTTCACTTTTAAAAAATGTCCAGGAGGTGGGGAAGAAAGAGGATAGGAGGGTAAAGTATTCCTTTAACCTCCTTTTAGGCAGCCAAGTTAAAACATAGCATTAAAAAAATGGGTTTTTATAACTCTTCAGTATCTGAAATTATACTGGATGTGAACCCAATAGTTTGAGGAGGAAAACATCAATTAAACCTTTTGCCGCCACTGCTGAATTTCACAGAAATAATATGTCTGTGGGTTGTATTTTTATGTTGTGTTTTCTTTTTTTTTCCTCCCCTCTAATCTTACTTCACATCTACAGGAGGACCATGGCCAGCCTTTGTTTGGAGTCCAGTTTAACTGGCACAGTAAAGAAGGTGATCCTCTCGTTTTTGCCACTGTAGGCAGCAACAGAGTGAGTAAAGCTGTTTTTAACCATAAGCCTTTCCCTGTGGTTCTGCTTGCAATTTTTTTTTTTTTCAACCAATCCCTTTCCCCATGTTTAGTCCAGACACAGGATACTTCTCAGAGAGAGCGTTATTTTTGAGCTAGGCAGAGGCAGCATCTGTTATTTGGGAGAGTTGCATCCTCTGGATTGTTTTATAAAGTCATGTGTTAGCTATTTGGGAATTAGTCTATGTAGACTCATAGAATGGTAAGGTTGGAAGGGACCTCAAAGATCATCTAGTTCCAACCCCCTGCCATAGGCAGGGACACCTCCCACTAGCACAGGTCACTCAAGGCCTCCTCCAACCTGGCCTTCAACACCTCCAGGGAGGGAGCAGCCACAACCTCCCTGGGCAACCTGTGCCAGTGCCTCAGCACCCTCACTGCAAAGAACTTCCTCCTAACATCCAGTCTAAATCTCCCCTCTGCCACTTCAAACCCATTGCCCCTTGTTCTGGCATTACAAGACCTTGTCAATAGTCCCTCCCCAGCCTTCCTGTAGCCCCCTTCAGATACTGGAAGGCTACTCTAAGGTCTCCTCAAAGCCTTCTCTTCTTCAGACTAAAGAGCCCCAACTCTCTCAGCCTGTCCTCATAGCAGAGCTGCTCCAGCCCTCTGAGCATCTTCGTGGTCCTCTGGACCCACTCCAACGCTTCAATGTCCTTCCTGTGCTGGGGGCTCCAGTAAATCCTTCAGTAATAGAAACATGGGATAAGGAAGAGAGGTGCATAAATGTATCTGCTTACTTAAAGTACTCTTCATAGATGTTATTATTTCCAAAAGGTGATGTTCTCTAAAATGGGATGAGAAATGTCTGCAATGATGCCAGGCATCTCAGTAGCTAAATTAATGGCCTGTGTGGAGTGAATTTATAGCCTTTTTCTGTATAAGGGTCTATGTCATCTCCATTTTGAAAATAACTCCTGAATAAACCAGAAGCCTTTAATTTCCAGGTTTGTTCCACCTGGCAGTTACAAAAAGTGCTAAACTAAGATTAAATAAGACATCAGTGGCTCATTAAAAATCCCATGTCAAGCTCGAGATGGTGTAGTGGGCAGGACACCAGGTGACCACCAAAGCCACTATCATCCTCCATCTCAGCTGGACAGGGGAGAGAAAATTTGATGAAAAGCTTATAGTTTGAGATAAGGGCAGGGAGAGATCACTCAGTGATCACTGTCACAGGCAAAACAGACTCAACTTGGGGAAATTAGCTTAATTTATTGCAAATCAAATCAGACTAGAGTAATGAGAAAAAACCCAAATCTTAGAACACCTTCTCCTCACCCCTCCCTTCTTGGGCACAACTTCACTCTGCCTCCTCCCTGCAACTGGTGCAAGGTAATGGGGGTTGTGGTCAGTTCATCAGACCTCTACTGCTTCTTCCTTCTCATCAGGAGGACTCTTCACATTCTTCCCTTGCTTCAACCTGGGGTTCCTCCCATGACAGTCTTCCACAAACTTGTCAAACATGAAATCTTTCCCTCAGGCTGCAGTTCTTCACACACTGCTCCAGTGTGGGTCCCTCATGGGGTCACAAGTCCTGCCAGCATAGGCTCTCCATGGGTACACAGGTCCTGCCAGGAGCCCGGTCCAGTGTGGACTCGTCGTGGAGTCACAGCCATCTCTGGATTTAGTTGCTGTTGTGCAGTAACTTTTACCCCCTTCTTAGATATGTTACCCCAGAGGCACCACCACTGTCATTGATGGGCTTGGCCTTGGTTAGCACCAGGGGCACCTTGGAGCTGTCTGGCATTGGCTCTGTTGGACACAGGGGTAGCTTCTGGCAGCTTCTCATATAAGCTACCCCTGTAGACCCCTGCTGCCAAAGCCTTCTTATGCAGACCCACTGCAGATAAGTGCAGTAACTAAATTCAAGTGGAGTTTAATCTTGCTAAGTCGTTTCAAATAATAGGTGTAAATATCTAGGAAGGACAAGTCCTGGAGTGGCGCTCTACCGAAACTGCTGTGAGCATTCTTTTACTAAACCATTTCCACTTGTTAGAGACAGAGGAGGGATGATATCTAAACCATAAAGGCATACTAACTCTCCCCATCAGGAAATGAATGCACAAGTACATGTGATTTCCTTCTGAAATGTCACAAGTAAGCAGCAGGCTCTTACACTTCCTTTTTTCCCTCCAGGTTACTTTATATGAATGTCATTCCCAAGGTGAAATCCGTCTGTTACAGTCCTACGTGGATGCTGATGTATCCTTTTAAGTTGAAAGCCACTTGTTTGCTTCCCGAAGATCAAAAATGAAGAGGAAAATTTGTAGGAAAAGGCATATGAAGCTTTTGTCTGTGATGAATACTTTGCTCATATGACACATTTGCTAGGTCCAAATCTCGGTTTTATCCCACATCCTAGAGTCTCTCCTATTGGAAGAGCTATTAAAAATACAAAATCAGTGACTGTGATGTATTAAAACATTTGAAAGCTGATTTTTCATCTGTTTAATCTTCCCAACACTAATATTGTGTAATGTTGCACATTCACTGCTTTACTGTCTCAATTTTCCTGTGAATTGGATCTGGATTTAAAGCCTAAGAATTATGTTTCATGCTCCAAAGTTATAATTTGTCTTTCTCATTTGCAGTACACAAGTCAGTAACTTGTGAATGTGGTCTTGATTCATCCTTGTTTTCCCAACCTTCAGACTGAAAAGTGATGCCAGGAGAGAGAAGGTGTTACTTGTATGTCATGGAACAGAAGTGAGGAAACTGGCACCTGTAGAAAAGGTGATGTTGCTTGTATTTACAGATGCCTAATCAAATATGTATCATACTGGCTCCAGCAGAGACTTGTGGACAGTTGCATAAAATAGCAACAAGTTTTACTTTACAATAAAGTTGCATTGTTGAAGGAAAACAATAATAAATACCATGTTTCTTTGGTGTTCCTTAACATGAGATGTTGTAGGCAGATGAAAATTTCTATACTTGTGCGTGGACGTATGATAGCAATACAAGCCATCCTCTCCTGGCTGTGGCAGGGTCCAGGGGTATTATTAGGATTATTAATCCTATTACAATGCAGTGCATAAAGGTGAGTGCTCTAAAGATCGAGTTACAGCTGGCTTCACAGTAAGGCATGAAACTTACATCTTCTAAATTCAGGTAAATGTGAGGGGAAATGATAACTTGGTCTCTGAATTCTATCCCAGCACTACGTGGGCCATGGAAATGCAATCAATGAACTGAAATTCCATCCTAGAGATCCGAATCTTCTTTTATCTGTAAGCAAAGGTGAGGAAAAAACCCTCTTTTGTTTTTGTACAAGTCAGGATACTTTGGACTGGATTTTGGTCTTGAAAATGGCCAAAACCTCCATGAATTTTTTTTTTATGTCTGGCACTAGACAAGCTTATTTTGAAAGTCTAGAGCAATTCCTACTCTTTTATGGCTATATATCTTGTGTGCATTAAATCCATGGCCTACAATAGACATTATTTCACCAGTGGTGCAAAGGGGTTGTGAACGGTGCTGCTTTTGAGAAAGAGGAAGCATGAGGATTGGGATTACTCTTCCCCACAGTTGAGGTGCATTCAGTTGTTGAATCATGTTGCCATCTAGAGGGATGTCTCAGTGTCACAGGCAGCATTCACTGCCTTGTTCAGTGGAGAAGTTCTGTTCTCTGTCGCTCAAGAGCAGCTCTGTCTTTAATCGGACACGGTGTAAAAAGCACATTAGTGAAGGGAGAAGCAGATTTTTGGCATGGTGTCTTCTGGGATTGTCCAGAATATCCAAACGGTCACACTTTCCTTATCTTGACTTTTGTTAAGTAAGAGAATAGTTGTTCTGCTGCAGGAGCAAGCCTTTGGGAATGCTTGAGTTGGAAATGTTCCTACATAAGGGGAGTTTTCACTTTAGCGTCTTTGGTATTACTGATGAAGCTATGTGAGAATAATATTTGGGTATCTCTCTGATCCTTGCAACTGTCCAGTTTGTGCTGTGGGTGTGTAATGCTGGATTTCTTGAGTTCTGTATATTTTTTAGGTTCTCTTATAACATTTTGAGATCAGTGTAGTGCTACAAGTTTTAATGCGCAGTCACTGTATTGGGTACTATATTTGAGAAGCACAAGGCAGGAGAATATTGGAGTCTCAGAATGACTTGTCCGAGAGATGAGTAGAAAGAGAGGAAAATATTTTTCACCTCTAGCCTTCCAGTTGGCACTGCTGTAATTCAGTGCAGCGTACTTGTGGAATTCAAGAGAGAAGTGCAGCAGAACTTCCCATTTCCACATGGGAAATACCGTAGAGGTTCTTCAATAGAAACTATTAGAACTTACCTTAAACAAATGGATTATTCCAAATGATTTGGAATGTGTACTGTTTATAGAGAGTTTCTCCCATCACTACAGTCTGTGCTTTACATGTAATAGTATTTTAAAGACATTTTAATTTTCCTTAAAAAAAAAAAAATACCAGAAAGCTGATGTGAGAATGGCAAAAAGGAATTTAGATTTTTTTTTTAATGTATATTTTGAGATAAGGCTGAATAATACTTGTCCAAGATCAGACTTTTCTGTGCATTTTGGATGATCTAAAGATTCAAGTCTGTTTTGGTTAGAAGCTGCCCCTCAGGGAGGGAGGTGGGCACACTTTCTCAACTATAGAATTACTCCAACAGCAGTTTAGTGGTAATGGCAATTTTAGTTAATTCCTCTTCACTTGTAAGAAACAAGGGAACTGCATTAAGTGTCTTTTTGATGTTTACGTGAACACCTGTTGTTGCCAGTAGTTAAGCTGAAGTATGTGATTCATATGTGCATATCAAAAGCAGCATGTAATTTTATTTGTTCTTTATAGATCATGCATTGAGACTGTGGAACATCCAGACAGACACGCTGGTTGCAATATTTGGAGGAGTAGAAGGGCACAGGGATGAGGTGTTAAGTGCAGTAAGTGGAAGATGTTGGGGCAGTGATTTAGATTTACAAAGGGTAGTAAGCCTACCATATGCAACTTCTTGTGCACTGTTTTGATATTATGCCTACTTAAATAAAAAAACAGAGCAACAAAACCTGAAGCGCATAAATACTGTTTTGAGGAGATCACAGAATCACAGAAATGTACAGGTTGGAAAAGACCCTCAGGATCACCAAGTCCAACCATTATCCCTACTCCGCAAAGTTTACCCTTAAACTATATCCTCAAGCACCACATCCAGGGTTGGTGACTCAACCCATTTCAATGCCTGACCACTCATTCTTTGAAAAGATGTTTCCTAATGTCCAGGCTAAACTCACCCAGTCACAGCTTGAGGCCATTCCCTCTTTTCTATCACTAATTACCTGTGAGAAGACACCAGCAGCAGCCTCTCCACTACGTCTTTTCAGGTAGCTGTAGACAGCTGTGAGGTCTCCCCTCAGCCTCTTAAACTAAACATCCCCAGTTCCTGCAGTCGCTCCTCATTCTGGGCCCTTCTTCAGCTTTGTTGCCCTCTGCAGTCACTCCAGCACCTCCACACCCTTCTTGTAATGAGATGCCCAAAACTGAACACAATACTCGAGGTATGGCCTGAACAGAGCTGAGTACAAGGGGATAATCACCTCCCTGTCCCTGCTGGACACAGCATTTCTAATACAAGCCAGGATGCCATTGGCTTTCCTTGCCACCTAGGCACATTGCTCATATTGAGTTGTCTGTTACAACCCCCAGGTCCTTTTATGCCAGACAGCTTTCCAGCCATACTTCCCCAAGCCTGTAGCTTTACTTGAGGTTGTTGTGGCCCAAGTGCAGGACCTGGCATTTGGCCTTGTTGAAGCTCACGCTGTTGATAGGCAAGTTTAAATCTAAGGTGGTTTGCTGATCTGACCACCTCTCCGTATACAGGACAGGTGTTCACTTCCTGCCTTTCAGTGGCTAGCTTTCTCACAGTGCAGCCTAGAAGTAAACAAAACAGAGCTCACTGGGGCTAGAAAGAGCAAAACGTTTTTGTGATGGTCTCACTTTTGAATTTCATGAGGTCTTAAAAAGCCAAAGCAGTAAGAACAAATAAACTGTAGAGGTGTGGTAGTGAAGTAAATAAGTTATTTAAGTTGTGCTGCCCATTTCAGTGGCTGTGAGCAGACACTGGTACCCAGCAAATACCAGCTGGAATAACTGACTTTAGCACGCTGCTCTGAAGAACTGTTTCCATTCCTGTTGTGTGACCTGAAAGGTGAGGTGTGCATCTATATGGAATCTGACACTACATTGTTCTCTTGTGGTTGTAAACGGCCATCACTCATATTGTAGCCCTGGAATTTTGGCATGAATCCTAGGGCATTTACTGAGGGGAGAGCACTAGGAGTAGATTCTTTGTCCACCAGTGCCATTGAATATGTCTCTCTCTTGAGAGAGAGTAAATATAATGTTAAAATACTGTGCTGCTTAGCAGTGAGCAGGATCAAGTTGTTAGTATTTTTCTATTGGAAATAAGCAGTTTTATTTTTTGTGCAGAAAATGCTGTTTTGACTGAAATGATGGAATAAAATCTGAGTTATTATAATGCAGGTTAGGTGGTGATGCTCAAAATTATTTCATATACATAGGATTATGATCTTCTTGGTGAAAAAATCATGTCCTGTGGGATGGATCACTCTCTAAAACTCTGGAGAATTAATTCCAAGAGAATGATAAATGCCATCAAAGAGTCTTATGAGTACAACCCAAATAAAACCAACAGGTATGTAGTCTTCATCTTTGTGGCTGTCTTCACAAAACATGAATATTCTCATCAATAGCCAAAGTTAATTCCTGTCCAGGATAGTGAGTGACCTGAGGATTGTGCTGGATACTGCAGCTCTCTGGATGTGTATTACTGATGTTTGCCTCTAGCATTTAATTTAATTCAGATTCAAAGTCCTAAGACTTTTATTTTTGGATGCCTTAATTGTTTCTTACCTGCTGGACTAGGAAAAATCTGGAATTACTATCTTTATCATTCTTTATTAAAACTTATGTTTCATTCTGTTTCCAAATGTCAATGGCTTCCATTCGTGTCACTTCAGAATTGCTAGGAGGGAAGCAAATCCCTATAATAATGTAGCAAAAAGTTTTATGTAGAGTAGTTGTTATTACTTTTGTTATTTTATTTTGGGGAGGGGACAGAACTGTTTGCATAGTGATAACCTTAATTGCCATCATTCTTTGATCCGACCTTCGATACAAGTGAAATGCCAAGTAAACATAGCAGTTAGGTAGCTGATAGATAAATCTTCCTTTATGAAGTTCCTCGATTTTTTAATCTGAACTTCCAGTTAAACCATTGAGAGAACTGAAGTGTAAAACACACAGAACATGTTCAGCAATGAGACTAGCTGTGAAAATGCTCTTGCTTTTTTTGATAATATATTTGGTTACCAAATATTAAATGATGCTGGGTTTTTTTTATTATTTAGAGTGGGTTTTTTCTTATATAGATAATCTTTTTTTTTTAGCAGTTTAGGTGTTGCAGAAGCAGCATCAAGAAAATGAAGCTTTAATTTAGTTCTTGAAGCATTTGACAAGAGAAGCTGTATTTGAAGGAGCGGTTTTGCTCAGCACTGTCTCTGCACAGTCGTGTACATGGGAAACTAGTTATTTTGTTAGGAATGGGGATGAAAACAGGCACTGTTCCTATTACTTAAAAAACCCAAAAGCATACAAAATCTACTTTGTTGTAAAACTTTTAACAAAAGGCAGGCTTGTCGTTTTAAGCTCAAGATACATTAAAACTCACCATTAACAATTACTTTTCTGCTTCTGCCTTTTTCTGAACCTCACGGCAATTTTTTCTATAGGCCTTTTATTTCCCAGAAAATTCATTTTCCTGACTTTTCTACAAGAGACATACATAGAAACTATGTTGACTGTGTACGATGGTTGGGAGATCTCATTCTTTCCAAGGTAACATTGCAGCTTTTTCAGCTACATTACTCTTACTTGATTGTTTTGAGGATCTTGAACAACAGAAGTGTTACTAGTATTGGGGTCCTAAATTAAATTACTGTGTCATGTTAGATGATTTTAGGGAGTTTTTGAGTGCTTTCATCTGTCAGGATGTGTGGATAAGCAGCTTGTGCTTAAAAAGTAAAATTATTACTACAGCTTTACCTCTGCTGAATCACAGCATGTTAGATGTTGGAAGTGGTCTCTAGAGACCATTGAGTCCAATCCCTCTGCCAAAAGCAGGATTATCTAGGGTAGCCTGCACAGGAATGCATCCAGGTGGGTTTTGAAAGTCTCCAGAGGAGACTCTACAACCTCTCTGGGCAGCCTGGGTCAGGGCTCTGTCACTCTCACTGTAAAGAAGCTTCTCCTCATGTTGAGGTGAAACCTTCTATGTTCCAGTTTGTAGCTGTTGCTCCTTGTCTTACTGCTGTGCACCACTGAAAAGAGCTTGGCCCCAGGCACTTGACACCCATCCATCAGATATTTATACACATTGATCAGATCTCCTCTCAGTCTTCTCCAGATGAAACAGCCCCAGGTTTCTCAGTCTGTCTTTGTAGGGGAGATGCTGTGGCTCTACACTGCACTCTTTCCAGCAGGTCCCTGTCTTTCTTGAACTGGAGAGCCCAAAATTGGACACTATTCCAGGTGTGGTCTCACTAGGGCAGAGCAGAGGGAGGGAAGAACTTCCCTAGACCTGGACACACATTCTCCTGATGCACATTACTAAAGGTACAGGACAGCTAAACAGAATCTGGATGGGACATACAGAGAGAAAATGAATAGATACTGATGAGAGGTCTTGCTGCTGAAGGGATAAAACAGAGTTCTTGTAATGGAGTAACTTCAATTGATGTGTTGTGTCCACTGGTAATACTGGGTTGCAGAGGCCAGAGGAGGCAATCCAGCTGCCTCATTGCCAGAAACTGTTGTCATTGGGGAAGCTGAGTGATTAAATGTTTGGTTATCATTATTTTGCTCCTTCAGTCTAACTAAACTGTACATACAAGTGATTGTTTTTGTTCCCCCTGCCCCAGTCTTGTGAAAATGCCATTGTGTGCTGGAAACCTGGCAAAATGGAAGACGATATAGATAAAATCAAGCCCAGTGAATCAAATGTGACCATACTTGGCAGATTTGATTACAGCCAGTGTGATATATGGTACATGAGGTTTTCAATGGACTTCTGGCAAAAGGTATGTGTGAGCTTTGACACTGCATAACTTTTTATTGACTCCATGTTTATGGGCATAGGAAGTCTAGATTTGTGTGATGTGGTATTTGAGAAAAAGAAAAATTTGCTGCAGGAGACTTTATGTGAAACTAAAGTAGCCCCAGATTTTTCATTCTGTGTTCTCCCTGGTGGGTAGAGTTCCACCAAATACTTAGTTTTTGCCAAATGTACATTTATTGATATCTTCTGCCCTCATCTGCATAAATGGATAATAAAGTGGAAGAAGGGAGGCAAACTTAGAGCATTTCTAGACCCTTCAACAAATGCATTAAGTGATTCATGTTCAGGCATTGACACACAGTTTATCAGCTACAGAGCCTTTATAAAATTCTGACTTCCATTGTTTTGAGATAGTATTTTGCTTTCTTTTAAAGATGCTTGCTCTGGGCAATCAGGTTGGCAAACTTTATGTCTGGGATTTAGAGATAGAGGACCCTCATAAAGCCAAGTAAGTACTTTTTACTTTTTTTTTCTATTTTAAAGACAGGGAGTTAGAGTACCTTCTGTTTACCTGCACTGGTAACTTAGAGAAATTATTTAACTGCTAGTTAAAATGGGAAGTGACTGCTACTATTAAAGAAACATCCTGAGCCCCCGAAGGTTAACATTTATTAATTTTCACTGATTTAGTATTTATATTATAGTAGTGCTCAACCAGATCATGCTGGGTACCCTTATGTAGATACAGTAAAGAGCTTATAAAGCAAGTGAAGAAGAAATGCTAGGTGTGTGTAGGACATGACGAAGCAGTGAAAGGACTAGAGCAATGAGGGGGTAAAAACTAGCATAGAGCACAGTGTGGAGAAAACAGTGTAGCTTTCCAGTTCTTCATCTCTGTGGCCAGGCAGTTCCGCAGCAAGTTCTAAATGATGGGATTGAAAAGCTTTCAATCAGTGCCTCAGTGGAAATCGGGTGGGTGAGCAGCAAACTTGCTTTCCCAGGTCCACATTGGGAATGCAAAATACACCATGAAGGGCATAATCCTGCTGCAGTTTCAGTTCCTCCAAGGCAACATAAAGGTGAAGTTGGTGGAACAGCACTCTGGTGTAGTAGCAAGTGCAGATTTAAAGCTGAAAAATGTTCTTTTCTTTGTAGGTGTACAACTCTTACTCATCCTAAATGTGTTGCTGCCATTCGACAAACCAGTTTCAGCAGGGACAGTAGTATTCTGATAGCTGTGTGTGATGATGCCAGTATCTGGCGCTGGGACAGGCTACGATGAATCACCTTTTTATGAATTCAAAGTAGAAGATATATTTTCAAATTATAATATAGTCTGTTAACTTGCTAGCACAGTAGATGCATTTAGTGTAGACTTCCTCGAAGGTTCAGCAAGCTGGAGCTGAACTTAGTGATGTTTACATTCTCTGTATTGTTCTGCTTGAAATTGCTGCTTTTAATAAAAAGAAGTATTTTTGTAAAGTTTTCTGAATTGTCCATTTTAATTATTTCCCATGGTGAGTTTTCACTTAGGGCCTAGGAAGTTAACTTTGTGTAGAGCTGTCACATAAGTATATCATAACTTGCTAGAAATTTGGTACAGGCCTTGTTGGGACTAAATCCCAGGCCTGGCATGGGCTGCAGGCCATCAGCAGGTCTGAGTCAGCCAGGACAGCCCACTGGTGTGAGCTACAGGTGTATCCCAGACCATGAGCATCACACTTAGTATAAAGGAGCTTCTTGCTAAGAGCCTTCTGCAAGAGCTGCTTTTGCTGGGGCTTCTCCCAACCCAGCTCCTTTTCCTTCTGCTCTGGAGTACTATGTTTAGTGTGCCTACTGTACCTTTGCTATGTGTAACTATATACTTCATATTTGAGTTGATACCAGTTTGACTATTTCACTGAATCCATTTCCACATCAACTTGTGAGTTGCCTTCTCCTCGGCCCCCTTCTTTGCTGGGGGGGGTGGGGTCATTGGGTGATAGTGTAACTGCTAGAGTTTAGCCCCAGTTATGGGCTAAATGCAGGCAGGAATGCTTGCAGCTCTATTTGTGCCTTTTTGACTGAGAGCCTCATGAAACTACTGAATGCTATCCAAGGACAAGACAAAGGAAATGCTTCACTTGAGAATATGCTATAAATAAATGTTAAATCACTGCAAAGGAATGAGTTAAAGATATTTTTAAGTTGCATATTGAAATTAAGTTTTAATTATCTCAAACTAGGATGTGCTTTTCACCATTTCTGTTACTTGAAAATGTTGACATTTTGTGCGTGGATGACATTGCTAACCTATTTGGATAGTGGCTGGTTAGTTGTTATGATTTTCTTAAGAGTAGTTCTTGGAAATACATTTTAATTGTCCCTACTGTTCTATCCCCAAATAGCCTCATCAATATTTCACTTGAATTCCAACATCAATACCATTTCATATAGGTCTGCTGGGTACAGAGACGTTGAAATGTTAGTGTGTGTATTCTGGAAGTGGTCCACGGCATGGCACAATAACTGTGTGTACCTGAATGATGAATAAAGGTAATAACATTTACTGAAGCTGAACCATTTGCATACATTTTCTTTCCTGCTGTGCTCTTATCATAGAATCATAGAATGGTAAGGTTGGAAGGGACCTCAAGGATCATCCAGTTCCAACCCCCTGCCATAGGCAGGGACACCTGCCACCAGTACAGGCCACNATCCCCAAATAGCCTCATCAATATTTCACTTGAATTCCAACATCAATACCATTTCATATAGGTTTAAAATATGCACAGTTAATAAAACTGAAAGGGGGACGATGGCAGGGGATGGTTAACATTGATAGTGTGTTTGAAACACTTGGGTGTCTTGTCAGGGTCTAGCTCACAGAATCACAGAAACATCCAGGTTGGAAAAGAGCCTCAGGATCATCAAGTCCAGCTGACAACCCTACTCTACAAGGTTCACCCTAAACCATATCCTCAAGCACCACATCCAAATGACTTTTGAACACATCCAGGGTTGGTGACTCAACCACCTCCCTGGGCTGCCCATTCCAGTGCCTGACCACTCATTCTGTGAAAAAAATGTTTCCTAATGTCCAGTGTAAACCCACCCAGGCGCAGCTTGAGGCCATTCCCTCTTGTTCTATCACTAATTGCCTGTAAGAAGAGATCAGCACCAACCTCTCCACAACGTCCTTTCAGGTAGCTGTAGACAGCCACAAGATCTCCCTTCAGCCTCCTCTTTTTCAAACTAAACAGCCCCAGCTCCTTCAGTTGCTCTTCATAAGATTTGTTCTCCAGGTTCCTCCCCAGCTTTGTTGCCCTCCTCTGCACTCACTCCAGCACCTCAACGCCCCTCTTGTATTGAGGTGCCAAAACTGAACACAATACTTCAAGCGTTACCTCACCAGAGCCGAGTACAAGGGGACAGTC
The DNA here is from genome assembly GCA_013399055.1 of Ramphastos sulfuratus. Taxonomy (NCBI): domain Eukaryota; kingdom Metazoa; phylum Chordata; class Aves; order Piciformes; family Ramphastidae; genus Ramphastos; species Ramphastos sulfuratus. Next base: position 21,174 of record WBNM01029532.1, read on the forward strand.
ACCTGCCTACTCCTGCTGGGTACAGAGACGTTGAAATGTTAGTGTGTGTATTCTGGAAGTGGTCCACGGCATGGCACAATAACTGTGTGTACCTGAATGATGAATAAAGGTAATAACATTTACTGAAGCTGAACCATTTGCATACATTTTCTTTCCTGCTGTGCTCTTATCATAGAATCATAGAATGGTAAGGTTGGAAGGGACCTCAAGGATCATCCAGTTCCAACCCCCTGCCATAGGCAGGGACACCTGCCACCAGTACAGGCCACTCAAGGCCTCCTCCAACCTGGCCTTGAACACCTCCAGGGAGGGAGCAGCCACAACTTCCCTGGGCAACCTGTGCCAGTGCCTCACCACCCTCACTGCAAACAACTTCCCCCTAACATGCAGGGGTGTTACCCTTCAGCAGAACACGTTACTTGACAGGAATGCATGAAGGTATTACATAAACACAAGTACACTGTCAACTGGCAACAGGATAGTGCTGGTTCTGATCAGTAGATTGAGTTAAGTAGTCCTGTCTGCTACTTACTTCTTAAGTGTGTATCTGATTTTTGTCTCTCAGGATATTGCTTTTTCCTGTTTGTTGCAGTTTGGAAAGCTTGTAAGTGCTTTGTTCAGACAAACTACCTGTTCATTTTGAAGTATTATGGCTAAGCCAGTTTTATTTGTGCCCTTGGGAGCCTGCAAATAATGAAGTCCAGAACTGGTGTGTAGTGTACAAGTCTTCATCTGTAATATATGAATTTTTAAATTTTATTTTTAAATCCTTGTTCTTATTGCTGGGGAGGTGCAGTAAGTACCATTGTAGCACAGCTCTGTCCAAAAGTACTGTTGAGTTGGATTCTGGAACGTTTTTTTCTTGCATAAACTAAGTGGCCAGCACACTTCTTTTTGATAATGGTGCCCTTGACTGGCAATGTTATCAGAGACAGGCAGAACCAGGCACAAGCCTGAGTGTTGAACAGAGGAGACTGAAATACCTGCAGAGTGCCTGCACAAATCAGCTGGAGAGTGGACAGGTGAGATGGGAGCCTGGAGGCAGTTTTTAGTCTCTAGTCCTGATGTATCTACAGAACTGCTGGCACAATATGAACCAATGTTTATGCGATAGTGATGGCCTGTACACCTCACAGTTCATTCTGTGGAAGGTATGTGGGGTTGGCAGTCTGAAAAATCGTGGAGGGTGGGGATGTGGTTGGGAGAGCAGTCCAAAAAAGGCAGCGGGAGTCCTTAGGCTTCCTACAGCCTTCAAGGAAAGAGCTTTGACCTGACAAGCTAAAGTATACTGACATCACTCAGGTTGGTGGCTGGTGCCATTTAGCCTCTGAAATACTTTCTATCAGTGTGCCAGTGGACTAGGTATTTTTGTTTTCCTACATCCAGAGTTGAGAGTGAAATGGGATACAAAAGCAGACGGGATTTTGCATCCATGGCTGGGGTTTTTTTGTGAGTGGTACGTTATGACAAATGAGCTGCTCTGCTGGAGAGGAAGGAAATGAAGGGTGGTGCTGGACTAGAGAGAGGCCTAGCAATTAGGACCATCTTGAACTTCTGTTATTAACTTATGAATGTTCTGAAGACTGTTCTCTTAAAGTGCAGACAAGTTTGCCCCGAGAAACCTGGATGAAGCCAAAATCAGATTCAAGGTGTTTATGAAGGGAAGAACTAGAGACTGTGAACTTGCAAAAGTTGAGTTAAAACAAGCCACAGGAAAGAAAAAAAATTCTTTACAGCAGTCAGCCCCATCAACATTTTTAATATGTTGAATACACACAACAAGGGTGAAAAAAAAAAACAAACCACCAACCTACTCAACATTCAGACGTAGAAAGCTCCAGTGAACATAAAAGTTGGTTATTTATTTATTTGGAGTGTTTCTTCCTAGTTGCCTAGTTCTAAACTAAAAAAGGAGGAAAACCCAAATTATTTTTATTGTGTGTCTTCTGGAAGATCCACAGCTAGTGCAGTTTAAATCATACAGGAAGCACATGGAAGTGTTGGAGTGGGTCCAGAGGAGGGAGGACCACGAAGATGCTGAGAGGGCTGCAGCAGCTCTCCTATGAGGACAGGCTACAGGAGTTGGGGCTCTGCAGCCTGGAGAAGAGAAGGCTTCCAGGAGACCTTAGAGTAGCCTTCCAGTATCTGAAGGGGGCTACAGGAAGGCTGGGGAGGGACTATTGACAAGGTCTTGTAATGCCAGGACAAGGGGCAATGGGTTTAAAGTGTCAGAGGGGAGATTGAAAGTGGATGTTAGGAGGAAGTTGTTTGCAGTGAGGGTGGTGAGACACTGGCGCAGGTTGCCCAGGGAGGTTGTGGCTGCTCCCTCTCTGGAGGTGTTCAAGGCCAGGCTGGACAAGGCCTTGAGTGACCTGTACTAGTGGGAGGTGTCCCTGCCTATGGCAGGGGTTTGGAACTAAATAATCCTTGAGGTCCCTTCCAACCTTATTATTCTATGATTCTATGATTCTATACCAAAAGAATTAAGAGTTTAATACTCTCCAAAGCATTTTAATCTTTTAATATACACTTTTGTGTAACACGCCTTGAGAGCTCCAGTGCCTCAGCTCTTCATGAAAAGAGCTGTGGTTTGACTCTAGTATTGGAGGAACTTACCCAAAATATCCCCAAAAGCATTAACATGTGTTCTTGGCCTTTGTCAGCAAGCCACCTGTAGTTCGGATCCTTGACAGATTCCGCACTTGGCTCCTTCTGTTTCCCATCTCAGCAAAAGGCAGACGAGAGACAGGTTAAGTCACACTCTGCCTGGCTTCAGTCTCCTGATGGATAGTTGCAGTTCAACCAGGAAGCTGTTTCAGGAACCTGTAAGTGTTGCAGATGTCTGTTTTATATGAATGCTGCATGAAGAGTGCTGTAAAATTGGAAGTTGCTGTTTCCTTCAACCTAGTGGCTCTTTGAAAAGATTCATTCATTTTTCATCTCTTCATCAAGGAAAAAAAAAAAAAAACAAACCAAAAACACAAACCCAAAGGGGTACCTGGAGTTCCTTGTTTTTCTCCACCAACTTTCAGAAACTGAAAATTGGCTAAATGATTTGCTTTAGGTCACAACTTTAATTTTTAGACAGAGATTTTGCCCAGAGTCAGGAAGAAAGTTTGTAGCACAGATGGAAATTGCCACCCTAAGAGGGACATAGATCTGTTGAAACACATCTAGAGAAGGGCCAGAAAGATGATTCAGGGGCCGAAACACCTCTGCTGTGAGGATAGGCTAAGGGAATTGGGATTGTTCAGCCTATGATTCTGTGATGCTGTTTTTGAAGGACGTTCACACAAACACTATTGGAACATCTGCCCAGGAGGTTAAGCATGGCTGCCTTAAGCCTCACAAAGCATCCATTTTCTTTTCTGGAAGTCAGTCTTGTCTGAAAACCTCTCCAAAAGCCCTTTGGATAAATTGGTCCAAATGCTGCTTTGTATGAGATGGGTGTGCTGGTTTGAGGCTAACTGGAATATTTTAATGGAGAAAATTATATTACAGGCTGAGAAAAAGGAAACAATGGTGATGTCTGCTGCACTCATAGGCTTGCTGAGATGGATAAGAATAAGTACTCAAAACGTAGATAAGCCACTCGGGCTAGTCGTCTCTCGGGCTGTTAGCAGCTTCTGGCTTTTCCTCCTCTCTGCCGAGTAACCTCACTAACCACTTTCCTTCTAACCCCCCATGCCCATCCTCCAAACTCATCTTGCTCATAAGGCAAACCTTGGGGTAAGGTATAGGGGTGAGGAGAAGGTGGAAGGGTGTTTGGGAGCCCCTCCTGGGGTCTCTGATTTCTGGGAGAGGTGCTGTGTTTCTGTATTCCCTTTAACTTGTCTATGTCTGTAACTATTCCTGTCTATTGTGTCTATCTCTGCTTGTGCATTGTGCTGAGCTGTAAATAGAGCTTCAGTCCTTAACTTCCAGCTGCCTGAGTCTAGTGTGGGTCATTTTACAAAGTGTGGGGGGGCAGGGAACTCCCAAACCATCAAAATGGGCCTGAGATCCACTGAGTCAGGTCAAAACTTGGAACAGCTCTCTTCTGGTCCCCATTGCCCATCACAGAATCAGAATGAATGTTGGGATTAGGGAGTTGTGCTGGTTTGAGGCTAACTGGAATATTTTAATGGAGAAAATTATATTATAGGCTGTGAAAGGAAAACAATGCTGATGTCTGCTTCATTCATAGGCTTGCTGAGATGTTTAAGAACAAGAACACAAACATAGAGAAGACACTCTCATGGAGAGAATCGAGCTCTCTAGCTGTTTTTGGTCTTGGCCTCTCTGCTAACCTAACTAACCACTCTGCTTCTAACCACCCTGGCCCATCCTCACCTTGCATGTAAGGCAAACCCTGGGGTAAGGCAGAGGGGTGGGAAGAAGGTGGAAGGGTTGAGTGGAAGGGTTGGGAGCCCCTTCTGGGGACTCTGATTTCCGGGAGGGGAATTGTGTTTCTGTATTACCTTTAACTTGTCTATGTCTGTAACTATTGATGTCTATTGTGTATATCTCTGCTTGTACATTGTGCTAAGCTGTACACAGAGCTTCAGTCTGTGATAAATGAGACTTGCAAACTCTGTATAGAGTTGCAAAGACACTCAGTTTATTAATTTTTAAGTGAATAAAAACAAGCAAACAGCGCTGGGTGCGTAGGGGAGTCTCCGCCCACCAACAACGCACAGCACTACGCTTCACACCTCAGGTTATATTCCCTCTGCCAAGATGGGCCTGGACCTCTATGTGCATGCTCTCTAGTCCTGTTGGGGTCTTCTCTGTGGTCACAGGGATGAAGTTCGTGGTCTTCCTCAGCTTGTCCCCTGGATGACCCCGGACTTTGTTCATGCGCGTTGGATATTTTTAATGCTTTCAGTTAGCAACAGACCTGTTCTAGCCAGCATAAGAGGTACACTTCACAGTACGAAGAAACTCAATTTATGCAAAAGAAAAGACGCATCTCCTCCCTTTGGTCCTGAGACTGCCCCACATTGACACGAATCAGATGTACATATCTCAAAATCCCCCATCTTTTTCTTTATAGTATTGATTCATGTTTTTGTTTCTAATCTGGTTTACTTGCATTCCTTGTATAACTGAATGCATTAACCTAATAAAGCAGGGGATTAAACATGTGATTACTAACAGACCTATAAACATTCCCAATATGACTACCCCGATTTTTTCAATAGCTCCTCCCAATTATCATACCTCCACAAACATAGCAGTTGGTTACATTTAATGATTTACAAACAAGTTTCTAGCAATTGTAGGAATTTCGTATTTCACTCCTGTTTCCATTTAATAACTGATGTTGCTTTGATTCCCTCTACCCAATATTGGTAAGGGAGTTCTTTTGGGTCATAGCAGACAGTCTTCGTCTCTTCCTTGCATCCATCCATCCCCTCCTGGTAGTCACCGTACCCAGAATCAGGACATTCATCCTGATTATGACTAGAAGAGGTCTGGTTAGGGCCATAGTGCTCAGCAGTCACAGCCCTAAGGGGTTGCAGCCCTTGGCAGACTTCTTGAGCTGCAGCACCGGTTCCCACTCTGGGCTTGTCGGGTGGAATTAAAGGCAGGTCTAAGGCTTTAACAGCCCTTCCAAGTCTGCATGCTATTCCCCCAAAACTTTGGAGTAATAATATTCCAGTAGCCCCCTACACTATGTACAATTTAATGCTATTCTAGGGAATACATATTTCACAGCATCAACAACCTCTTCCAGAGTCTCACCACCCTTGTACCGAAGTAATTCTTGATAAGATCCAGTTTAAAACCATTCTCCCTTGTCCTGTTGCCAGACACCCTCACGAAAAGTCCCTTTCTAGCTTTCCTGTAGGATCCCTTGGGGTACTGGAAGGCAGTTCTAAGGCCACGGTGAAATATGTACATCTGATTCGTGTCAATGTGGGGCAGTCTCAGGACCAAAGGGAGGAGATGCGTCTTTTCTTTTGCATAAATTGAGTTTCTTCGTACTGTGAAGTGTACCTCTTATGCTGGCTAGAACAGGTCTGTTGCTAACTGCAAGCGTTAAAAACACCCAACGCACATGAGCAAAGCCCGGGGTCATCCAAAGGAGAAGCTGAGGAAGACTACAAACTTCATCCCAACAATCACCAGGTGAAGATGGAGAAGACCCCAGCAGGACTAGACATCATGTGCATAGAGGTCCAGGCCCATCTTGGCAGAGGGAATATAACCTGAGGTGCGAAGCATAGTGACTGTAGTGTTGGTGGGCGGAGTCTCCTCTACACACCCAGTGCTGTTTGCTTGTTTTTATTCACTTAAAAATTAATATACAGAGTTTCTTTGCAACTCTATACAGAGTTTGAAGTCTCATTTATCACAGCCACCCCTGGAGTTTTCTCTTCTCCAGGCTGAACAGCCCCAGCTCTCTCAGCCTATCCTCACAGCAGAGGTGTTCCAGCCCCCAGATCATCACAGTATCACAGTATCAGCAAGGTTGGAAGAGACCTCAAAGATCATCAAGTCCAACCCACTACCACAGACCTCAAGACTAGACCATGGCACCAAGTGCCACGTCCAAACCTGCCTTGAACACCTCCAGGGATGGTGACTCCACCACCTCCCTGGGCAGCCCATTCCAGTGGGGAATGACTCTCTCAGTGAAGAACTTTCTCCTCACCTCCAGCCTAAACTTCCCCTGGCACAGCTTGAGACTGTGTCCTCTTGTTCTGGTGCTGGTTGCCTGAGAGAAGAAAGCAACCTCCTGCTGGCCACAACCACCCTTCAGGTAGTTGTAGACAGCAAGAAGGTCTCCCCTGAGCCTCCTCTTCACCAGGCTAAACAATCCCAGCTCCCTCAGCCTCTCCTCATAGGGCTTGTGCTCGAGGCCTCTCACCAGCCTCGTTGCCCTTCTCTGGACACGCTCAAGCACCTCAATGTCCTTCTTAAATTGAGGGGCCCAGAACTGGACACAGTACTCAAGGTGTGGCCTAACCAGTGCAGAGTACAGGGGGAGAATGACCTCCCTGCTCCTGCTGGCCACACTATTCCTGATGCAGGCCAGGATGCCATTGGCCTTCTTGGCCACCTGGGCACACTGCTGGCTCATGTTTAGGCGGGTGTCAATCAGCACCCCCAGATCCCTTTCTGTTTGGCTGCTCTCCAGCCACTCCGACCCCAGCCTGTAGCTCTGCATGGGGTTGTTGTGGCCAAAGTGCAGCCCCCAGCACTTGGATTTGTTGAAAGCCATCCCCTTGGACTCTGCCCATCTGTCCAGGCGCTCGAGGTCCTGCTGCAGAGCCCTTCTGCCCTCCAACCCACCAACATCTGCCCCCAGCTTGGTGTCATCTGCAAACTTGCTGATGACTGTCTCAATGCCCTCATCCAGATCATCAATGAAGATGTTAAAGAGGATGGGGCCCAGTACTGATCCCTGGGGGACACCGCTAGTGACAGGCCTCCAGCTGGATGTGGCACCATTCACCACCACTCTCTGGGCTCGGCCCTCCAGCCAGTTCCTAACCCAGCACAGAGTGTTGCCATCCAAGCCATGAGCTGACAGCTTAGCCAGCAGTTTGCTGTGGGGGACAGTGTCAAAGGCCTTGCTGAAGTCCAGGTAGACCACATCCACAGGCCTCCCCACATCCACCAGGCGGGTCACCTGATCATAGAAGGAGATCAGGTTGGAGAGGCAGGATCTGCCCTTCCTAAATCCATGTTGGCTGGGCCTGAGCCCTTGGCCATCCCTCAGGTGCGCAGTTATTGCCCCCAAGATAATCTGCTCCATCATTTTCCCTGGCACTGAGGTCAGGCTGACAGGCCTGTAGTTCCCAGGTTCCTCCATCCGACCCTTCTTGTGGATGGGGATCACATTGGCCAGTTTCCAGTTGTCCGGCACCTCACCGGTGAGCCAGAACTGGTGGAAAATGATGGAGAGCAGCTTGGCCAGCTCATCTGCCAGCTCTCTCAGCACCCTAGGATGGATCCCATCCGGTCCCATGGACTTGTGTGTGTCCAAGTGGCTCAGCAGGTCCCGAACTAATTCCTCATGGACTTCCAGGGCAACACACCGCTCCCCGACCTCATCTTGGTGGCCTCCTCTGGACTTGCTCCAACAGCTCCATGTCCTTGTTATGACAGGGACACCAGAACTGGACAGAGGTGGAGAGTTGGTCGACTGCGAGAGAGAAAAGAAAGAGGCTGCAGTACGTAGTGACTCATTCTCTCTTTAGACACAGACCATCCCATGGGATCCAAGGAGTTCACCTTCCTGGGAAGTGCCTCTTGAACACAGACAGTTGGCTGGGCTGCTTTAAAAACAATTAAACCAGAAGAGCACCGAGCAGCTGGAGGGAGGGCTGCAGGAGGCAAAGCTGATGGGTGCCAAACTGTGTTCCCGTCAGGCAAAACTGAATGTTCCTTGGACAATTATGGTGGGGGAGAGGCAGCAGCAGTGTAAGCAAATGGAATTAAAAGAGGGACTCGTTTCTTTAGTGAGCTCCTGGAAATAAGCAGCGGTACCATTCCTCGGTGTCTCCACCCCTCCTGCAAGTCTGGCTGACTGCTGTGGCAGGAGAAGGGATGGGGAACAGAGGTTTAGAACTAGCTGAGAGGACGCTGAAGTGGGGCTGGTCTGTTCTCCCTGCTAGCAAGCGACAGGACGAGAGGAAACGGCCTCACGTTGCACTAGGGGAGGCTTCGGTTGGACATGAGAAGGAACTTCTTCACTGAGAGGGTTCTTAAACACTGGAACAGGCCGGGGAGCTGGTAAGCGGCCGGGAAGGTGGTAAGGTCCACACTCAAGACGGCGGCCGGGAAAGTGGTAAGGGCCACACTCAAGATGGCGGCCGCCCCAAAGGAGCTTTCTGATTGGCTGCCGTGACCCGCAGAAGACGGCGGCCGGGAGCGGTCAGAGCGGCGGCGCTGATTGGCTGCGCTGTACCACGCCCCTTCCCCCGCGGAGCGCCGCAGGGGTTGCTGGGCTCAGTCTCGCGGCGTGGAGCGGCAGCGTGCGGAGACCTTTCCAGGTCGCTCTCGGTAACGGCGCCGGATGAAGGCGTGGCTGGGGCTGGGGCGGCGGTGTGTGGCCCGACCCGCGTTCCCCCTGCCGCCCTCAAGCCGCTGGCGCGCGGGGTTTTAGCGGCGTCGCAGAGCATTTCCCGGTGGGACAGCGACTCCTTCTTCGCCCGGCGGGGTCGGCCCTGCGGGGCTCCGCCGGATTTTGGGGGGTCCTACACGGCCTAGAAGACCCTGTAGGGGGTTCGAGACGGGGGGCGGTTGTCCCGGTAGGCCTCAGGGTGGGTCCCGGAGAGCTTCGGCGATTTCCGGTAGGCCTGTCCGGTTCTGTCTCTGGGTTTCCTCTCTCCCCTCCGTCTCTGGGTTTCCTCTCTCCACACACCCCCCCCCGCCGGGTTTCCTCTCTCCCCTCTCTCTCCCAGCTGCCAGAGCCTGTGGCTTTGCTGTGAGTGGCACTGTGGCTTTTCAACGTTGTGTTGCTGCTCCTTGCAGGTGAGCTGAGCCATGGCCACGGAGCAGCATCATCGCTCCATGGGGCCCTCCAGGCGGCGTGAGGGACTGCAGAGCACAGTGGGAGCCCCTGGGCACCTGAAGCCAGTCAGAGAGACCAAGGAGCCTGTGACTGTAAGTAGCTGAAGGAGGTGGTGAAGGAGGAGGCCTGGGGCAGGCTGCCCAGAGAGGCTGTCGAGTGTCCTGCTCTGGAGAGATTGCAAAGCCACCTGGAGGTTGTGACGCTGGGCAAGCTGCCCAGGGTGACCCTGTTTTGGCAAGGGGCTTGGACTGGACCATCCCCAGAGGTCCCTTCTGGTCCTCACCGTGCTGGGATCTCCTGTGTGGAGC
>WBNM01029533.1:7467-17631 GCA_013399055.1 Ramphastos sulfuratus
AGCTGTAAATAGAGCTTCAGTCCTTAACTTCCAGCTGGCTGAGTCTAGTCTGGGGAATTTTACAAAGTGTGGAGGGGGCAGGGAACTCCCAAACCATCACATGTGTCCATCTCTGGAGCCCTCAAAACAGGCAGGACATGGACCTGATGGAGCACGTCCAGAGAAGGGCCTCGAAAATTATTAGGGGGCTGAAACACCTCTGCTACAAGGACAGGCTGAAGGAGCTGGGGTTGTTCAATCCTTGTCTGTGTGCTTTGCCTAACATCTTTCCTAAAACTTTACCACTTTACGACCACTATAGACTTAACATCTAGGGCAACCATTGTAGCAGATGGTGCATTATGCATCTCAGATAGCAAGGGCAATGCCTGCTGGTATCCACTAGGCAGATTAGCATCACTTGCCTTCTGCCAAGGATTTCCTTACTCTTGGCCTGCAGTCCCCCTGTTCTGCTTACAGATAAGCAGGGTGCAGGTTTAATGGGGATTTAGAAGTAAGATTTCTGTTACTCCTAATAGAAGATACATGACAAATTTCCAGTGCATGGAGTAGAAAGAGGACCTGAGGGTCTGCCCTGTTTTCAGTAGCAGATTGATTTTATTTCAAAACCTAAATAGGACTCTTGGAAAACGACAAAATGAAAGCCTGATGTGGGTCTGTTGTATTGGGATTCTCCTGTTCTGCAGTGGGACTATGATTCTCAGAAACAGGCAGCTATATTAACACCACAGACTTTTCCCTGTCTCTACTTAGACTTCCTCATCAGACACAGAGAAAAACCAACCTTAACTTCTGTATTATTTCTTTCTGGAAGCATGTAAGCCAGAAAGTAATAACCTGCATCTACTGAATGGATATTTTGTAATGATGAATCATAGAATCATAGAATCATAGAATGGTAAGGTTGGAAGGGACCTCAAGGATCATCCAGTTCCAACCCCCTGCCATAGGCAGGGACACCTCCCACTAGCACAGGTCACTCAAGGCCTCCTCCAACCTGGCCTTCAACGCCTCCAGGCAGGGAGCAGCCACAACCTCCCTGGGCAACCTGTGCCAGTGTCTCACCACCCTCACTGCAAACAACTTCCTCCTAACATCCACTTTCAATCTCCCCTCTGCCACTTCAAACCCATAGCCCCCTGTCATGGCATTCCCAGACCTTGTCAATTGTCCCTCCCCAGCCTTCCTGTAGCCCCCCTTCAGATACTGGAAGGCTACTCTAAGGTCTCTTCGAGGCCTCCTCTTCTCCAGGCTGCAGAGCCCCAACTCTCTCAGCCTGTCCTCATAGGAGAGCTGCTGCAGCCCTCTGAATAGGGAAGAAAAATTGTCACAGATATATAGTGCTTAAGCACCACTGATTCTTAAATTCCCAGCTTTATACAAAGGAAAAATAAAATTAACATGACAAAATGTGATCCAATGGAAAACACAAGATTTAGGAGTGTGCCTGTCTCTAACTGTAATCACTCCTCCCCCACTAAAGACTACAAACTTCTATTGTAAGTGGCAAGAGAAGAGTGAAAATTGATCTCAAGGAAGAGTAGACAAGTCAAATATCTAGTCATTGAAACTTGTTGTCTGAGATTCAAAAAGCAATCCTTTGGTTCTTTTGGCATTCCACAAAAAAACCACATGATTGTGCTGGTTTGAGGCTAATTGGAATATTTTAATGGAGAAAATTATATTACAGGCTGTGAAAAGCAAACAGTGGTGATGTCTCCTTCACTCATAGGCTTGCTGAGATGGATAAGAAGAAGGACACAAACATAGATAAGACTCTCTCACTCACAGGCTTGAAGAGACTCAGTCTCTAGGTTTTTTTTGCCTTCTCCTCTCTGCTGAGTAACCTAACCACTTTCCTTCTAACCCCCCTGGCCCATCCTCCAAACGCCCCTGGCACATAAGGCAGACCTGAGGTAAGGTAGAGGGGAGGGGAGAAGGTGGAAGGGTGGTTGGGAGCCCCTCCTGGGGACTCTGATTTCTGGGAGGGGGATTGTGTTTCTGTATTACCTTTAACTTGTCTATGTCTGTAACTATTCCTGTCTATTGTGTCTATCTCTGCTTGTATATTGTGCTGAGCTGTAAACAGAGCTTCAGCCCTTAACTTCCAGCTGGCTGAGCCTAGTCTGGGGGATTTTACAAAGTGGGGGGGGGGGGGCAGGGAACTCCCAAACCATCACAGTGATGAAAGAGGAAAAAAATGAATTCTGTTTCAGTCCAAAACCAAAATGACTTCAATGCAATAAAAGCTGTAAACTGTGTCTTATCCACTGTTCCTCAGAGTTGTAAGATCTGTTTTGTTAACATTCACTGGCAGGCTGTGATGTAGATAAGGAATTACAGATGGATGGCAAACTGTTTTCAAACTGTATAACTGCTCCTCACTACAGATTGGACACTGAAACTTTTAGAAGGATAGGACAGGTTAGCCCATTGTCCTGGTCTGAGGCTAACTGGAATATTTTAATGGAGAAAATTATACTATAGGCTGTGAAAGGAAACCAATGGTGATGTCTACTTCACTCATAGGCTTGCTGAGATGGATAAGATAAAGAACTCAAAACATAGATAACACAGTCTCTGGGGCACAGCATCTCAGGCTTTCTAGCAGCTTCTGGCTTTTCTCCTCTCTGTCAAGTAACCTCACTAACCACTTTCCTTCTAACACCCCTGGCCCATCCTCCAAACTCACCCATGACACCCATATCAACAGGAAGAAAAACAACTCCAGTGTTGCAGACATGCTATCAGTCTTTCTGGGGTTATTAAGATTGCTTGTGGATAGGATTGCTTGTGAGAAGCTCTAGCTCTGGTAATATGTTGGAGAACAACTACATTCCATCTGGTCACTGTGTTTTGGATCACAAGTGGACTTTGCTACTGTAAAATAAAACTTGCTGACAATTTTGTGTTTATTGATATGAAATCTGAAATTTTTTAAGGTATTGTCAAGCTGTTATCCTAGAAAATACCATCTGTAACCATCCAGGTATCTAGCAAGAGAATTTTGCTGATGCAGAATTACAGCCTTCCCAGTAATTTTCAAGGCTTCCCCATCTCTGCTAATTCATATGACAGGTAAACCTAAATAATTATGAATTTCTCATGAACCACTTAAGTTGCACATGCAGCTACCTCTCAAAAAAAAATGCACATTTCTGTCTTTTATTGTTTCATCAAACACTAAAGTTGTGTCTTTCCTACGGAAGTTATAGTTTGTTTTTAAGTCAAAGGGCTGTACAGAAACATTAACTAATAGTATTTTTAAGGGGCATCAGTGTCCCTTAGACACCATCTTTAGAAAGATCATCTGAAACATTAAATTCAACACAAGAAATTCTTAGACATCTTTAGAAAGGTCTTCTAAAACATTAAATTCAACACAAGAAATTCTTGGACATCATCTTTAGAAAGGTCTTCTAAAACATTAAATTCAACACAAGAACTTATTTTGCATACAATTGTGATGACAGTCTTCTATCAAAGTCTGCAGAGTGTTTACAAATATCCTGACAACTGAAGGCAAGTTTTTTTTACAACATTTTAACAACAAAGTATGGATCCTCTTGAAATAAAAGCAAAGGAAATGGCTTGTCTATTCCCTATAATCCTGCAATTAAGGTGCACTTTACCCAGGATTAAAGCCAGAATCTAAGAATTACCCTCTAGGTCTGTCAATCACACACATCATATAAGAAGAGGAGCTACTCTGATTCTTTCCCCCACCATACTGACATTTCCATTTTCATCTCTGTGTCATATAAGCTGCCTGAACTATGGCCATGAATTTTAAAGAGCTTAGGTCACATCAAGGTCTCTTTAATCTTGATGACATTTTGAAAGAAGAGGACTCAACACTTGAAATTAGGGCCCCACATTAAAATTAAATAAATAAAAAATACTTAATTTAATATATCTTCCTCCTTTTAAAAAAATAGAAAGTTATTTTCAATATTGGAATCTTGTTTTGGTGTGGGTTTGGTATTCTTTTGGTTTGTTTGGTTTTTTGGTTTGGTTTTGTGGTGGGATTTTTTGGGGGTTTTGGTGGTTGGTTTTGGTTTTGTATTGGATAATGATTTTTCCTTCATTATAAGCACAGCAAAAGGAAGCAATTTTCTTCTTGGAGGATACTTAATTTTGAAATATCATAGAATCATAGAACGATAGAATGGTAAGGGACACCATTAAGATAGAATGGGACACAATTAAGAGCTTAGCATGAAAACAGAGTGACTTTGTCCATGTGCTACTTACAGCCTTCATAAATATCTGTTGGTATGTGGACTGCTGCATGCTGGTAAGACGTCTGTCGTCGGAAAACAGGATCGTCTTCAAACACAGGTCTGATTCTCTGGCTGCCAGATTCTGTGTCGTTCTTTTCAGGCTTGTTAAAGAAAGACACATAAAGGGCAACATATTACAAAATTAATAAAAAAATAAATCCCATTCACATTTGCTTCTTCTTACATAACAGACTCAGGCTAACATCTTGCACATCTAAGTTTCACAAATGCCTAGAATTTTTACACCCGTAATGCAAAGCAAATTCAGCATAGAATCACAGAATGTTAGAGGTTGGGAAAGGACCTCTAGAGATCAAGTCCAACCCCCCTGCCTTCTTGCCATGAAACCTTCTCTGTTTAAGTTTGCACCCATTGCTCCTTGTCTTTTGACTGTTCACCACCACAAAGAGATTGGGCTCTCCCTCTTGAAACCAACCACTTAGATATTTATAGACATTGACCATGTCCCCTCTGAGTCTTAAGACTAAAGAGCCCTAGGTCTCTCAGGCTCTCTCCATAGGGGAGATGCTCGAGTACTCTAATCATTTTTGTGGCTCTCTTCTGGACTCTCTCCAGCAGATTCCTGTCTCTTGAGAAGCCCAAAACTGGACACAGCATTCCAGGTGTGGTCTCACCAGGGCAGAGTAGAGGAACAGAAGGATCTCCCTAGATCTGCTGGAAACACATTTCTTGATGCACCCCAGGATATCANCCAAGAGTTCCATGTCCTCCTTCTTGATTCCTTCCAGTTCATTTGGGCAAGCATTTAAAAAATATGAAAAGCAGGTAATTTTTCTCTCACTGAGCTACAAAAACTGCTTGAGGTCTGGAAATCAAGGATGTAGTGAAGACCAGAGGGAAGGTGATATTGTCTTCACATGGCTCAGATGAAGCTGTGGGAGGAGGCCCCATGGCATGAGTTCACTGCCACTTAAATCAATAATGAATCAACTATGATACCAAATGATTACCCAGGCTGGCAAACTATAGGCAATTATAAGGACATTTTTAGTTCTACAGTCATCAGTTTGTTAAAATCATGGTAAAAAAGCAGCACTTGTCTGGTCAGCAAGGCATGTGTGTGCTGAAGCTATTCTTTATACACTTCCACCATGTCTGACAGCTAAATTTTAACTTGCCCGCAAAGTAATCTAGTTCAGCTCCATCTCCTTCTTCACAGGGTCACAGACAAATGCTATACTAAGCATAGATTCAAATGCTGCCTGAAGTAAGTCTCTGATGGATTTTAAGGAGGTGGTTTTCCTTGGAAATACAAAGGACAGAACTCTCCTACTCACTGACATCCACACCAACATAGCAGTGTTGACCTCATCACTCCAGGCTGCCTTCATAATCAGTGAAGAGAAATAGGCATTTTCAGGGTGCAATTCATCTCATCTTAATTAGATACCTACTCTCCCATGACATCAATCATGCCTAAGAATTGCCTCCTACTTTCCACTGACTATAAAAGTAGCCTTAGGGCAAGTTGCCTCGATGCACAAGTCTGCAACACAGCTGCCTAGAATTAGGCAAGATGAATCCTACAATACAAGTGTAATAAACCCTACAATACAAGTGTAATAAACCCTACAATACAAGTGTAGTAAACTTCTGGAAGAAAAGGAGGTGGGTACTAATTCTCACTAATTTTATGCAGCATAGATGCTGTATCTTATGCTAAATAATTTAAACTCCTTACTTAATTATTTTACTCTGTTGCATGAGACAGAAAGGAAAGCATAATCAGAGGGCTGCAGCAGCTCCCCTATGAGGACAGGCTGAGAGAGTTGGGGCTCTGCAGCCTGGAGAAGAGAAGGCTTCCAGGAGACCTTAGAGTAGCCTTCCAGGATCTGAAGGGGGCTCCAGGAAGGCTGGGGAGGGACTATTGACAAGGGCTTGCAATGCCAGGACAAGGGGCAATGGGTTTGAAGNTCTTTTATTATTTGCAATTATTTGCCCTTAAATACAAACACTGTATATCTCATTTTCGTTCTCCTCTACATTATATAGTTGTGTTGGTTAAGATGACTGCCCCTGAGTATGTGTGGTAGCAAATGCAAGAGGCCGAAGAAGTCTGTTGTGTATCACAAGGCAATCTCATTTGAGGCAAGAACAGACAGTAAACCATTCATGCTTTATGATGTTAATTGCTGCTGGGCATGATGGAGATGATAGAATCATAGAACGGTAAGGTGGAAAGGGACCTCGAAGATCATCTAGTTCCAACCCCCTGCCATAGGCAGGGACACCTCCCACTAGTACAGGGCACTCAAGGCCTCCTCCAACCTGGCCTTCAACACCTCCAGGGAGGGAGCAGCCACAACCTCCCTGGGCAATCTGTGCCAGTGTCTCACCACCCTCACTGTAAAGAACTTCCTCCTAACATCCAGTCTAAATCTTCCCTCTGCCAGTTCAAACCCATTGCCCCTTGTCCTGGCATTACAAGCCCTTGTCAATAGTCCCTCCCCAGCCTTTCTGTAGGTCTCATTCAGATACTGGAAGGCTACTATAAGGTCCCCTCGAGGTCTTCTCTTCTCCAGGCTGAAGAGCCCCAACTCTCTCAGCCTGCCCTCATAGGAGAGCTGCTGCAGCCCTCTCAGCATCTTCGTGGCCCTCCTCTGGATCCGCTCCAAGAGTTCCATGTCCTCCTTCTTGATTCCTTCCAGTTCATTTGGGCAAGCATTTAAAAAATATGAAAAGCAGGTAATTTTTCTCTCACTGAGCTACAAAAACTGCTTGAGGTCTGGAAATCAAGGATGTAGTGAAGACCAGAGGGAAGGTGATATTGTCTTCACATGGCTCAGATGAAGCTGTGGGAGGAGGCCCCATGGCATGAGTTCACTGCCACTTAAATCAATAATGAATCAACTATGATACCAAATGATTACCCAGGCTGGCAAACTATAGGCAATTATAAGGACATTTTTAGTTCTACAGTCATCAGTTTGTTAAAATCATGGTAAAAAAGCAGCACTTGTCTGGTCAGCAAGGCATGTGTGTGCTGAAGCTATTCTTTATACACTTCCACCATGTCTGACAGCTAAATTTTAACTTGCCCGCAAAGTAATCTAGTTCAGCTCCATCTCCTTCTTCACAGGGTCACAGACAAATGCTATACTAAGCATAGATTCAAATGCTGCCTGAAGTAAGTCTCTGATGGATTTTAAGGAGGTGGTTTTCCTTGGAAATACAAAGGACAGAACTCTCCTACTCACTGACATCCACACCAACATAGCAGTGTTGACCTCATCACTCCAGGCTGCCTTCATAATCAGTGAAGAGAAATAGGCATTTTCAGGGTGCAATTCATCTCATCTTAATTAGATACCTACTCTCCCATGACATCAATCATGCCTAAGAATTGCCTCCTACTTTCCACTGACTATAAAAGTAGCCTTAGGGCAAGTTGCCTCGATGCACAAGTCTGCAACACAGCTGCCTAGAATTAGGCAAGATGAATCCTACAATACAAGTGTAATAAACCCTACAATACAAGTGTAATAAACCCTACAATACAAGTGTAGTAAACTTCTGGAAGAAAAGGAGGTGGGTACTAATTCTCACTAATTTTATGCAGCATAGATGCTGTATCTTATGCTAAATAATTTAAACTCCTTACTTAATTATTTTACTCTGTTGCATGAGACAGAAAGGAAAGCATAATCAGAGGGCTGCAGCAGCTCCCCTATGAGGACAGGCTGAGAGAGTTGGGGCTCTGCAGCCTGGAGAAGAGAAGGCTTCCAGGAGACCTTAGAGTAGCCTTCCAGGATCTGAAGGGGGCTCCAGGAAGGCTGGGGAGGGACTATTGACAAGGGCTTGCAATGCCAGGACAAGGGGCAATGGGTTTGAAGTGGCAGAGGGGAGATTGAAAGTGGATGTTAGGAGGAAGTTGTTTGCAGTGAGGGTGGTGAGACACTGGCACAGGTTGCCCAGGGAGGTTGTGGCTGCTCCTTGCCTGGAGGTGTTCAAGGCCAGGTTGGAGGAGGCCTTGAGTGACCTGTGCTAGTGGGAGGTGTCCCTGCCTATGGCAGGGGGTTGGAACTGGATGATCCTTGAGGTCCCTTCCAACCTTACCATTCTAGGATTCTAGGCTAGTACATCTATTAAAAGCCTGACAGTATGCCTTTGGTTGGTACAGTTTCAATACAGAGTTAACCACTTTTTTTTTTTTTTTTTTTTCAGGAAAGCAGCAAAACATATTTTGAAAGGAAGCAATCTAACATGTGAATATAATTAAACTTCAACTCCAACCAATTTTTCTCTCGAGTCAGAAGCTGAAATGCAATCAATACTAGCACAGAAAAATCCCACAGGAGATAGTGTCCGAAGATTAATTTTCTCTGTATTCAAACCTGGCCCTCACTGATTGAATCACACTGTTACCTACCACTGACTTACTCATTTCTCTGCAATGACTCTCCAGACCTACCTCTCCCTCCCTTCTGAGGCAGACAAAATCCATTTCTCCTTTTTGTCTTAGATTTGTGCCATTTTAAGTTCAGTTTGGGTTTTTTTTGTTATTTCTTCTAAAATAAATAGAATTTATATTCACGTCTCAGTTGTTCACCATCAGAATAAAGGTAAATTGATAATAAAAATTCAGGGAAAGTGGCTTCTTCTGTAGCTGTTCTTTGTGGTCTTGGCTAATCAATTTTTGGCATGACCTAAAATGAACAGGAGGTTTACTTTCTGATTTTTGTAATAAAAATACTGAGCAGAAGTGATGCAACTTCTCTCTAAAGGGGCTTCTGAAAATAAATTAATGTATGCATATAAGATAATTAGGAGCGTTATCCCATGAAGTATCAGTAGAAAATCCTAAAATGGCTTAGGTTGGAAGGGACCTCAGAGATCATCTACCCCAACCTCCCTGCCATGGGCAGAGACACCTCTCAACTGCATTCAGCTGCTCAAGGCCTCATCCAACCTGGCCTTGAATACCTCCCATGGAGGAGGCATTCACAACCCCTTCCTGGGCAATCTATTCCAGAGTCTCATCATCCTTGTACTGAAGGATTTCTTTCTGAGATCCAGTCTAAATGTACTCTCTCTCAGCTTCAGTGACAGTGGACAAGGGAAGGGCAACTGATGGCATCTAGCTGGACATGAGTAAGGCATTTGACTCTGTCCCACATGGCATCCTGGGCACCAAANTTTCCAGTTTCTAACTGTTTGCCTTGTTTGTTTTTTTTTTCCCTCTGACTATCTGTTGTAAACAGCTGAGTCTCACTGCCCAAGTTTCTTTTAGTGAATACCCAGGTCTACTTTGTAGGAAGTTACAGTATTATATTAAAAATAGCCACAGAATTTTTGCTGTGCTCAGGTCCTTACTCAGTATCAGGTTTCCTGTTCTGCTGTGTTTACTTAACCCTCCTTGAGGAAAGTAATCCAGCAGAACTAGGTGCACAGCCCCTTCAGCACTGCTGATGGCCTCATTAAAATTTACAACAGGACCTGAGAGGGACAGCAAAATAAGATGTTGCTTGAAGCACAAGGCTCAGCAATATACCTGCAGGTCTTCTAAAGACAAGATAGAGAGAAGTCAATTTTGAAGAGGGAGCATTTCTAATAGCCACAGCACTTTCATTGCACTTTAGATAATGTCATGAGTGCCTTGGCTTCCAATGACTGTTTCTATTACCTTTTTGTCAGATGTGATTTTTCCAGCTGTGGGAAAATTGCCAAGTGCATGTAAGTGGTTGTGACAAAACTGTAAACAGTTTACTTCACTTTTGTTTGTGTGGCAGTGAGGAATTGCAGCCTTCAGTCAGCTACACTTACATTTTAAGAAAATATGTCCTTCTCTCTACTCAGAGACAAAAGTCAACTGAAAGTGTAATAAGTAAAATAAGAAAAATAAAATGAAATAAATAACATA
>WBNM01029534.1:6837-23999 GCA_013399055.1 Ramphastos sulfuratus
TTCTATAAGTTCAGGTGTATTCTTCATTTAAAAAAAAAAAAATGCTCCAGTGAACTGTGGACATCTGGATGTGAACTAAGTGAAGAGATTGCAGGCAAAATTCTTCTCTCATCTGGAGTAGATTCATTGGCTTCAGTGGAACTATTCTGGATTTACAGTGATGTAATTTGGAACAGCATCTGGCTTCAGATATAAAGAAGGGCTCGTTGTAATGGTTTCTATCACTGCCTACTTACTGCATACTTTACTATGCATTTCTGAGCCCTCACTAGCTACACAGCACTGCTGGGTTTGCATCTTCCTCTTGTGTTTCACCTAAGGCCAGTCAAAGCCTTGCAGAATGGGGCAGGGATACATTTTCTGCAGCTCACCACTGTGTGGCACCTCTTCTAATTCAGTTAAAAATGCAGTCTGGGATTGTTTGGTCTTTTTCTTTTGGATATTATATCACAGAACATGGATAAGGGAAAAGCCCTCTCTGCTGTGGTTCCTCTTCAAATGTAGAGTAGGTGAAGCAAGCCAGTGACATTTACCCAGCACACATAGAATCATAGAATGGTAAGGTTGGAAGGGACCTCAAAGATCATCCAGTTCCAACCCCCNGATGGATCCCTGCCCTCTAGCAAGTCGACATCCTGTAGTTCTCATGACTTTCCCCATAAAACCTCCTCTCTTCTTCGAGCAAAAGCTGACAGTGTTGACAGGTATCCATTCTAGCCACCTTAGCACAAGCTTGCTACTATTTCTTCATTAATGAACAAGTACAGGGCAGAACCTGCCCCCTCTCAAAGCCACGGCCAGACTCTGCCTTTCTTCACTCCCACACAATACAAGCTTGATGTGGCTGCAGAGTGAGGAGGAGCTGAGCTGCAAGTTACCATTCCCACCTCATGCTGCTGATAGCTTTAGCCTCTGGATTTCTCCCTTCTCTTGTGAGACCCCATCTGGAGCACTGCATCCACCTCTGGTGCCCCCAACATAAGAGGGACATGGAGCTGCTGAAGTGGGTTCAGAGAAGGCAACAAAGATGATCAGAGGGCCGGAGAACATCCCCTATGGGGCCAGTCTGAGACAGTTGGGGCTGTTCAGCCTGGCTCCAGGAAGACTTTAGAGAAGTCTTCCAGTACCTGAAGGGGGCTGTATGAGAGCTGGGGAGGGACTTTCACAAGGTGTTGTAGTAACAGGATAAGAAGGAATGCATTGAAGCTTGAGGAGGGCAGATTTAGACTGGAGATTAGTAAGAAATTCTTTCCAGTGAGGGTGGTGAGCCACTGGAAGAAGTTGCCCTAGGAGGTTGTGGATGCCCCCTGCCTGGAAGTGTTCAAGGCCAGGTTGGATGAGGCCTTGAGCAACCTGGGCTAGTGGAAGGTGTTCCTGCCCATGGTAGGACAGCTGGAACTGGATGAGCTTTAAGGTCCCCTCCAACCTAAACCATGCCACAAATCTATGATCATTGTGACATGTGCACAACAATCATGACCTCTGAGAACCATCTTTGCTTTCAGAATCTGCTCCTATGATGGTTTGAATTTTAAGGGAAGAGGGTTTAAAAGCAAACTACAAGACAATTGGGAATAAATATGTAACTACACTAAATGGCATTAAAACAAAAAAAATCCCATTTTGCTGTGATCCCACACGTGCAGCAGTTGTTTTCTGTTATGCACTGCAAAAAATACAGCATCTGAGCTTCCAATGCCAAAGCTGCACTTTGCAAATATGCTCAGAACTAGTCACACATGTTTCTATTCAATCTCATGACACTTGTGTTGCCAGCTCGAAGATTTGATTCAAAGATCATCATTTACCTAATTAATGTGGGCCACGTAAGTAATAGATTGGTTTAATCCAAGTGGCTACAAGCACAGTTGTGGTAGCCAAAAGCAGCATTTGTATCATTTGGCTTTCTTTGAGGTCTTTAATTAAAGTGGCACTTGCTGCATAGAAGCTAATATTAGAGTTCACTCTGTTTACTCTATTTAATTACAGCTGACTTCTTTTAGATTTGGGAAAAAACAATCTGCTCATGGAGAAAACATCCATGGCATACCTTTTTTTTTTTTTTCCTCTCTTTTCAAGGCAGTTCCATCCCTCATAATGGATTACAAATTTGTCACCTTGAATCAATTTTTGTTCGCAAGTTCAAAAGGAAACATAAGTGCTTGAGGGCCCAGAAATATTTATTGTACATGTGGATGTTGTTAAAAGTTTATTGAAATCCTTCACCAACAAGAATTGCTTCTATTTTGTTTTGCAACACGTACAGTACTCACTTTCTGAAGCCAGCACTTTGATTGTCTGCAAACTGGCACTGCAACGCTGACTATGAGGGCTACCAATTCTCACTGCAGATGCCAACATATTTATGCAAGCAGCCATTTCATTAAGACATGACAGCCTCAGCTTGCCTAATTTGGTAGAAATGCCTTTCAACGTAGTTTCTTGCAGAACATCTTCCCACGATGACGTCTGTTTGCACATGAAACCTGCTCCTGCTAACAGCATCGGCAGTAATTCACTTAAACTCTTTTCCTTGCAACGGCGCGGGGGGGGGGGAAAGGAAATTTAAGATTCATGAGAGTCTTGGCTTAAGACTTAGTGACAAGAATACATCTGGTATCAATACAGTTCCTTGGGATCTTGACCATGTCTTCCATAAAGTGGTAAGTTCCGCCAAGAGGATGCATCTTGCTGGCTGCTAACTCCAACCGCTGCAAGGCTCAGGCTGCAGTGGGCAGGAATGCAGAAAGGCTTTGCTGGAGGGAGAAAACGAAACTACATTGCTAATTACGGTGCTGTTAGCGGTGTTAATGGGAAGTTGAGCTCTTAACGCCCCCGGTTACACACGCTTGCTGTGCAATTGTGTAGCCCAGCGTCAGGAGTTAACTTGAGAGGGAAGTTTTTGGTTGATTTTTCTTTTTCCCTTTGTTTTGGACTAATTTCGTGTTGTTCAACCCTTGGAAATGTTTTGCCTTTTAAAGAAAAAGATGTACAGCCTCAGAAGGGAAAAAAAAATATACAATCAGGAATACACACACCATAGGGACTTTTGGATAGGTGAGGAATCCAGCTCAGGCAGGGTGGAGTGGGAACTGTCTGTGACCCAAGTGTAAATTTCTAACATTGGGTTTGGTGAAGGGCAGGACAAATTGGTGTCTAACGAGTTACCACTGGCACCTTAGAGGGTGGTTTTGTATTTTTCTGTCTAATCTAGAGAATTCCAGAGAGTTTCTCCCTCAAGGAGTCATTTATTCCATGGGAAAAAAAAAAAAAAAAAAAAAAATTTCATGATTTCACATGTTTGGAAGTGGAATTCTAGCAGAGCTACCTGTGAAGGCATTTTACTTAAAAGCAGAAATGTCTGGAAATGAGGAACAGGTTTGTATGACTAATGAAGATTAAGCTGAGATTTCAACAGTTTTACCAGGGACTGTTGTTGTTTCCACATTAAAGACTCCATGTCATGCTAGCTATGTAAGAGAGAAAAAAAAAATTCTTCTCAAATATATATATTACTTTTTAAATGGCTTTGCTTTATTCTGAAGAACTTTAGCCAGACGAATCCAATGTATGTGCTGTACAATGACATTTAATTTGGGGCTTTTGGGTTCCAGCAGGGAACCCAATGTGGCTTCCTCAGCTTCATGTGGCTTCATGTGGCTTCCTCAGCAACAGCAGTCCTAAATCTGGTCTAACTGGCCAGAATGGATTTATTTCATCTGAAAGCATCTTTTACTTCCATTAAGCTGCAATGCTAACTCCTGCTGCATTTGTCAAGGCATATTAGGATGTGCCATGAAGACATCTAAGTGGAGGGATTGGCAAGAGCCAGAACATCTCTGTGTCTTTGACACTTAAGATAAAGAAGCCTATGCTTTGTTGTCTGCGTTGCCAGGGACTTATTAGCTCATTGCACTGCAGAGACTAGGGGGAAGTACTGAGCACAGTTCCCTTTCCTTTCTTCACTGGAGTGGAGCTCACCTTGTTGGACACAAGGTCTGTGCTGTGAACTGTGTCTAAAATGGCTGTATCTGAGCATGGAAGGGCCACTGTTATCTATCTTCAGCTCAGCTCCTGGTGCAGTGAGGCTTTGGCAAGAAAAAGCATCCAAGTTGGTGTCTAATTGGAGGAGAGGTCATTCCACCAGCAGAAAACTACTCCTGCAAGCACTGGTCAGGCCACACCTTGAGTGCTGTGCCCAGTTCTGGGCCCCTCAATTCAAGAGAGATGTTGAGATGCTGGAAGGTGTCCAGAGAAGGGCACCAAGGCTGGGGAGGGGCCTGGAGCACAGCCCTGTGAGGAGAGGCTGAGGGAGCTGGGGGTGTGCAGCCTGAAGAAAAGGAGGCTCAGGGCAGACCTCATTGCTGTCTATAACTACCTGAAGGGAGGTTGTAGCCAAGTGGGGTTGGACTTTTCTGCCAGACAACCAGCAACAGAAGGAGGGGACACAGTCTCAAGCTGTGCCAGGGGAGGTCGGAGCTGGATGTTAGGAGGAAGTTCTTGCCAGAGAGAGTGACTGGCATTGGAATGGGCTGCCCAGGGAGGCGGTGGAGTCACTGTCCCTGGAGGTGTTCAAGCAAAGCTTGGATGTGGCACTTAGTGCCATGGTCTAATTGATTGGATAGGGCTGGGTGATAAGGTTGGGCTGAGCTTGGAGGTCTCTTCCAACCTGGTTGATTCTATGATTCTATGAACTTGCACTGAATAATGCCTCCTCCAGATTTAATTCAGTAGGCATTATTTAGTTTACATATGGATCACTTCAGGGCTTTAATGAAAGCATTAAAGAAGCAGCAAGCAGAAGTGTGAATGCATATGCATTCAGAGATCATACAGCTACAGCCTCTGATATTTAAAGGTCACAGTTTGGTCCAATAAGCTTTATCTGGGTAGCATTTTCAGATTTATTAAATAGACTGCTCCATTTTGTAAAAATCAGCAGTTCTAGCTGGCAGGGTATCACCCATCAGTAACATTTATTATGCATCTAAGGTATTTATGTACCAGAGGGGAGAAAATGATTGCTATAATAATCACAGTACTAAAGTTATTAGCCAAGTTTCCAGTGGCTGTTTTTTAATTGCTGTCAGCTGAGTTCAAAGTGTTAAAGGAACCAACATCTCCTCCTGTGGTGTGTTTTTTCACCTTAGTTTTCTCATGCATTCCCTTTCCTGTGAAACTCTGCTTAGTAAATATTAATTTACCCTCAATTACTAATGACAAGTGAAAGGAACCCTTGCATTCATCAGGGCCACAGCCTTAGGACATAGGTTTGTCCTTCAAAGCATTCAACCACTCAACAATTAGACCTAATAGTTACTGCAGGCTATAGAGGCTGAAACACACAACACTCCCCTAATGCCCAGCAGAGGCAGAGGCAGTCCTGGTGGTCCTACAACCTATTGACTTCATCAGTGAAAGTTGGGAAAGTGATTTGGAAAGTGGACAAATTAGATGCAGAGTGATTGTCTAAAATGTGAGAGCACTTAAGGACTGCAGAGGGGAACTAGTCAATTAGCTCACTAATAAACATTACCTGTGGAAAAGTTCCTTCACTTCTCACATGGACAGAACCTGAAAAACTGGGGATTTTGCTAAGGAAAAGCAGAAGAAAATAAATAAATAGTTCCAATGCATTTATTTTGTTCCTAAATAAATTTAAAAAAGAAAATACTAAACCAGGAGCTCAAAGGTATGGTTGAAATTGACACTCTGCTATGTTCCCAAGGAGCCTGAAAGGTGCAGCTTTTACCCTTAAGCTTTCTTTGCTGGAAGCTTCATCTTCAAATCCAGAAAATCCCACTCAGCCTCTGCAGAATCAGCTGAGGCTTTGTGTTTGGATGTGACTACACATACACAGACACACACACACACACACAAAATGTCCCAAATGGCCACCTTGACTTCATACTTTATTATTCTCTCTACACATCAAAGCCCAGTTTGCTTAAGCAACTCTAGGTGGTCTATGGTTGTTTTGGGTTGTGGGGTTGTTTTTTTTTCAGACACACAATATATGGCTGAATTTATTTTGTTTTCTGACACTGAAGAAATTCTTTTATAGAATCATAGAATGGTCAGGGCTGGAAAGGACCTCAAGGATTATTCAGTTCCAACCCCCTCTGCCATAGGCAAGGACCCCTCACACTAGATCAGGTTGCTCAGAGCCACATCCAGCCTGGCCTTAAACACCTCCAGGGATGAGGCTTCCACCAGCTCCCTGGGCAACCTGTTCCAGTGTCTCACCACCCTCATGGTGAAGAACTTCTTCCTAACATCCAGTCTGAATCTACTCACTGCTACTTTTGCTCCATTCTTTCATTACAGTAAGTAGGAAAGCCATGACATTACTGCAGATGGGTGTTGTGTTGCCAAACACAGGGTGAGACAAGGATCTCCTCAGCATGTAGATTTTGTTGCCTTCTCTGAACAGCCTACAGATGTATAATGGCCATCTATTTTTAAAATATTTTTAATTCATTTGCAAAAAGAAAAAAAAATGTTCATTCTGGCCAAACACCTTTCCTTTTCTTCACTGTAACATTGTAGATGAATGTCTCTATATCACAGAATCACAGAAACACTCAGGTTGGAAAAGCCCCTCAAGATCACCAAGTCCAACCTAGAACCCTACCCTACAAGATGCACCCTAAGCCATATCTCCAAACACCACATCCAAACAACTTCTAAACACACCCAGGGTTGGTGACTCAACCACCTCCCTCATCAGCCCTATATGCTTGCCCATGTCACCAGTGTCATGTGCAAACTATGCAAAGCATATGAGGATAAATAATAATTGCAGAAATATGCTCTACTAGGAAAAAAAAAAACCCTGTCCAGATTGGATATTTACACATAAACACAAACAAGAATTGCATTTTCCAGTCTTTGGCTGCTTCATTGTGCTGGGCAGCAAGCAAAGAACAAGCATCTGGCTCTTGCCCAAAATAATCTACCACAAAATTGAAAGACAAGAGTCAACCATCACGTGAGCATGACAAGCAGCAGAGGAAAGCAGCAATGCCTTACTAAGCCAGGCCACTGTCTGCCACAATATTACATGGAGAAAAAGAAACTCTACTTTATGAGAAGCCAAAAGATGTTGACATTTTGGTTCATTTCTAAGGGAGCAAAACCAGCTTTAAGTGCTCAAGAAAACAAGTAAAGCCATGGCTTCATTTATAGAATCATAGAATGGTAAGGTTGGAAGGACCTCAAAGATCATCTAGTTCCAACCCCTTGCCATAGGCAGGGACACCTCCCACTAGCACAGGTCACTCAAGGCCTCATCCAACCTGGCCTTGAACACCTCCAGGGAGGGAGCAGCCACAACCTCCCTGGGCAACCTGTGCCAGTGTCTCACCACCCTCACTGCAAACAACTTCCTCCTAACATCCAGTCTAAATCTCCCCTCTGGCAGTTACAAGAAAGTATAACAGAAATCATAGAATCACAGAATTATTTCAGTTGGAAAAGCCCTTTAAGATTATCCAGTCCAACCATTCTCTAACTCCACCATGCTTGGGGCAGGACTATGTCCCTCAGCACTACCTCTTTGCCTCTTCGAAAGATCTCCAGGGATGGGGATTCAGCCACCTCCCTGGGCAGCCTGTTCTAGTCTCTGAGAACCCTTTGACTGCAGAAGTTTCTTCTAACATCCCATCTAAAAGAAAAGATAGTTAAGCAGCACTGCTGCTTTTTGAGAGGACTTCCCAACAAACCACCTACCAGCTAGAGATACCTGGATTGGAAATGGCTACACCTAAGACTTAGTGTTCCTGGATGGCCTCCATCACCAACCATTGACACTCAGAGTTCACAAAAGACTTGCATGTAGCAGTGCAGACTTCTCAGAGATATTCATATAAAAATAGGCAGGAAAAAGGAAGAAAAATCATTTTTCAGAGACATGCATCTGAAAGTTCAGACCGCATGATGCCTCATGGTGTTATTGTGAAATGTTTCCTCTCACTGGGCTCATTGTCAGTGAGGTTGCCTGTGTTGCTAAGCAGATTTTAAACCCAGCAGTTTGCTACATCTGGCATCATGCTCTTCTCCTTTTGCATGGAAAAGAAAGGGGAAAGCAAAACGAGAGGAGAACACTGTAGAATGTAACTGTTGTGTCAGAAAGGCTCGCTGAGAAACAAGCCCTGTAGCAATGTATGGAACTGTACTGCAGTAATTGCAGCTCCCAAAAGCATTTCAGACACCTTGTTGAATGTAAAGGCAACACATTTGTTTCCCAGAGAATGAGCAGTTTAACTACAGACTTGGCACGAGAAAACCTGCAGTTCATAAATGAAAGGGTGAAAGCAAGGATCCCAGTTCTGAGGTTCTGCAACTCTGGCATGTGCCAGGAATACTTTGTATGACCCCAGCACACTTCATCCCAGACTTTGGCTGGGCTATTTATAAGTTGGAGAAAGTTCTGATCTCATCATATACCACAGTCACCAGTTGCCTTCTTGCTTCTTTTTCCCTCAGCCCAACAACAGCAGGTAGCTCTTTTCTGGAAAAAAAAATAGCTCCAACTCCTGTTTCTAATAAGGCTGTAACTGCTGAGCTGTTTTCGTTGTACCACTGGCAGAGTGCTTTAATCAGAATGATATTTCTTTGTAATTGTCCCTTTAAAATCCTCACTGCTGTTTTATTGGATGGAGCTGGTGCTGAAGCACATAGCCACAGAAAGCTCACTCAGAGATGAGCTCCATGGAACAGTCACAGAAAGGCTAAGAGAGCACAGATGCATCAAGAGAAGTGTGGCCAGCAGGGCAAGGGAGGGGATTCTGCCCCTTTGCTCTCCTCAGACCCCATCTGGAGTCCTGTGTGCAGTTCTGGAGCCCCCAGCACAGGAAGGACATGGAACTGTTGGAGCCAGTCCAGAGGAGGGCCACGAAGATGCTCAGAGGGCTGCAGCAGCTCTGCTATGAGGACAGGCTANCTGCAGCAGAAAGGTAACACAAAATGGGATTATAATTTACTCTTTCCCATCACTGTGAGCCTAATGTGGGCAGTGGAATATTTGCTTCCATAGACACTTGTGTTCTTTAGCAGCTGTTGTTAAAACTAATTCATACAATGGCTTGGTTTGGAAGAGACCTTAAAGAGCATCTAGTTCCAACACCTCTACCATGGGCAGGAACACCTTCCACTAGACCTCTAGACTAGGTGGGCTGTTTCCCACTTGCCTCGTGGAAGTCTTGCCTGCTGTGAATCTGCAGGTGAAATCCTTGGTTTGTGCAGTTCCCACCAAGCACCAAGAACCAAATTGTTATGAAGAGATTTTCTAGGATACAGAAAAGTGTTACTCAAGTGTTTGAGGTTATCACTAGGAATTGAGAAACCTCTCAGAGCCTAGGTTTCCTCTTTGGTGGTCTGCATAATAAGAAAGACATAGAGCTGTTGGAGAGAGCCCAGAAGAGGTCACAAAGATGACTCAGGGGCTGGAGCACCTCTGTTATGAGGACAGGCTGAGGGAGCTGGTAGTGTTCAGTTTGGAGAAGAGAAGACACTGGGGGGACCTTAGAGCTGCCTTCCAATACTTGAAGGGATCCTACAGGAAGGCTGCAGAGGGACTTTTCATAAGAGAGGATGAAGGGGAATGGTTTGAAGCTGAGGGAGAGCAGGGTTAGACTGTAGCTGAGGAAGAAGTTCTTTAATACAAGGGTGGTGAGACTTGAGACTGGAATAGGCTTCCCAGGGAGGTTGTGGCTGCCTCCTCCTTGGGGGTGTTGAAGGCCAGGATGGATGAAGCCTTGAGCAGCTGAGTCTAGTTGAGAGATGTCCCTGCCCATGGTGGGGATATTGGAGTAGATAATCTCTGATGTCCCTTCCAACCTGAACCATTCTGTGATTGTATGACGTTTTGTTTGATTGCCTGAGATGAGATGTCTTCATGAAATGCCTCTTTTTCAGTGACTGTTGAATACCTTGGTTTGCTCTAGGCTATGTCATACAGAAAGCTGCTGCTTGCTCTCTAAAAGCATGAGGCAAGGTTGCTTCTAAAACAAAGACACAGAAAAAGATTAACTTCCACAAGTAATTCAGGAAAATGTTGTTATGCCAGGACTGAGCTATACTTCAAATGGATTTCTCAGATCCCCCAAGAGACCAGAAAGAGGTCAGTCTCCTTTACACTGTCCATGCTAACATGCAAGCATGTGGTTATATTACATTCTATGAACAGTCATTAGATCTGCTCAGAAAGCCCCGTGAGTCAGTCAAAATATCTCCAGATGGGAAGGGCAGCTCTGTCTAGCCTACAGCACCATGCTGTGATTTAAAACCCTGATGAAGCCCCTTGTGAGTGGGAGCTTACACACTTAGTGTAGCCTGTGTACTTAATTTCCAGGACGTTTGCAGTCCCAGTGAAATTAAGTTTTCAAGGTCTGAGCTTGTCTCCATTTTTATTTAATGGTTATCAGCTGGCTTCTTGAGCTCCTTGACATGATTTACATTATCAGGACTTAGTTCAACAAGAGATTTCCGAAGGCTTTCTCTAAACAGAGTTTGTGGAAAGAACTAAAATTCCCTTTACTGACAGGCACACACAAAGCTGAAAGGTAGGCAGGCTTCAGGAGTGTAAAGTGGCAGAAAATAATTCATACTAATCTCTATCATTTATGTGAAGCTCTACGAGGTTTTATCCATTCTCCTTAGTGAGGTTGTTCTGGCTCGATTGCTCCTCAGAGGTGTACCAGTGCTGTCTTCAGTGGAATTACCCCAGGAAACAGAAAGTTGATGAATTCTGTAATGCTGACTTGAGCTCCACAATTTCAAATGTACTTTTTTCTAGTAAGAGCCATGAGCTGGTTGTCTTGAAATGTAGACAAATGTTAAGTATTAAAGCACCTTCAGATACGGGAAAATGAGTACGTTATGATTTATGTCTCCTTCATTCCTATCACCTTAAATAAGAAAAATGTTAGAGCTCCATTGCCAAAGAGCTGGGTCTGGTATTTGTTAGCTGATGATTAACAGTGCCCACGGACAGCTAGCACCTCAGAGCAAGCCAGATCTTCTGCTGTATGGCTGATAATTCAGACAAGATTTCACCAAACCATGGAAATAGACAACATTTATCTTAGCTACTATGCAGCTCTCGCAGCACTGGGGCTCGGTTGTGCGGATGGGCAACCAAGCATAAGGAATGGTTCAGCTGACCCCCAACAACCAGGCTGAAATGGGCATCTGTAAACTGCCACAGAAAAGGCCCCTTTGCATGTTGGGTGGGTTTGGTGGTGGTGATTGGTTGGGGGTTTTTTGTTCATTTGTTTGTTTGACTAATGTTTTTCTTGTCTCCTTTAGCCTTTGGACCTCTTCTTTAGCCTTTGGTTTTGTCCTTTAGCTTTTTCTTTTCCCTTTACCTCTTTTATCCTTTAGCTCTTTCTTTCGTTCTTCAGCTCTTTCTTTTATCCTTTAGCTTTTTCTTTTTCCTTTACCTCTTTCTTTTATCCTTTAGCTCTTTCTTTCATTCTTCAGCTCTTCCTTTTATTCTTTAGCTCTTCCTTTTTCCTTTAGCTTTTTCTTTTTCCTTTTACTCTTTGTTTTAACCTTTAGCTCTTTCTTTTTCCTTTAGCTCTTCCTTTTATTCTTTAGCTTTTTCTTTTTCCTTTAGCTCTTTGTTTTATCCTTTAGCTCTTTCTTTTTCCTTTAGCTCTTCCTTTTATTCTTTAGCTTTTTCTTTTTCCTTTAGCTTTTTCTTTATCCTTTAGCTCTTCCTTTTATTCTTTAGCTCTTCCTTTTTCCTTTAGCTTTTTCCTTTATCCTTTAGCTCTTTCTTTTATCATTTAGCATTTTTTTCCTTTAGCTCTTTCTTTTATCATTTAGCATTTTCTTTTTCCTTTACTCTTTCTTTTACCCTTTATCCTTTTATTTTTTTTAACTTTTTCTGCCAAGAGTAGGAGTAATTTGTGCAGATGGAAAAGATGATGGAAGCATTGTTTATTGTTTTTAGGACCATGTTTCTGTGCAGGACCTCTTTCCAAGCCACTTTGCATGGTGCCTTCTACAACTCCCACCAAGAGCAGCCAGCCAGAGAGAAGGAATAGCTTCTCTCCCCTTGCTCTCCTCCTTACACTTTTGTATTTTGGCTGACACCTGCAATATATTAATCAGTCAGAATCTGGCCTGCAACATAATGTGTGAGAAAGCAACTTACATTCTATTGAGCGACCATAATGTCTCACTGCACTAAGTATGCTCATTAAAACCAAGCAAACCCATTAAGTTAATATAAAGTAAGAATTGTTCCAAAATACCTAAAAACTGGAATTGCAGCCAAAATTCCCCCAGAACTGGAAGTGCTGGAGTTGTTTTGTGTGCTTAGCACATACAAACACACAGACAGGAGGAAATGCAAGTGCGGTTGGGAAGCACAACCTCTGCTACCTGGTTGTGAAGGGCTAGGAAGTGTTGGTGTCACAGGGAGAGACCTTTCTGGTCTTATGGGAGCCCTGATCTTCACATATTGGCTCCACTCTTCTCTATTCTTCCCTTTACCACTGAAAATAAAAATAAGACAAATGGGAAGGGTTTTGCTGTCTTCTAAGAAAGGATTGTACAGTGTCCAGAATGAATGACAGCAGAAGCAGGACCACTGGAAGGAATAAATCTTCAAATAAGCTGGAAGAGGAGAGACTTAGGTTGAAGATTAGGAAGAAATTTACAACTGTGAGGTTGGTTAGACACTGAAACAGGTTACCCAGAGAAGGTGTGGATGTCCTCTCCCTGGAAATGTGTAAGGCTTGACTGGACAGGACTTTGAGCAGTCTGGTCTAGGAGGAGGTGTCCCTGCCCTTGGTAGGAGGTTGAAACTGGATATTTAAGATCTCTTCCAACCCAACCCATTCTAGGATTCTATGGTTTCCAAGATAAAAAAAAAAAAAAAAAAAAAAAAAAAAGGTTCATTTTGAAAAGAAGTTCCTTTCCAGCACTCTGCAAGTTTAACATGGCTGTGATGACAGATGTGGCAAGACACTGGTCATAGCAACCACCACTGACAGCTCAGCATTTGGAGAGAGGATATTGCACTCTTACAAATCCAGAGAATAAATGGTGGTTTTCTTTGCATTTCAAGGAGCTGTAGAATAAGGGAGGTTGTGGCTGCTCCCTCCCGGGAGGTGTTCAGGGCCAGTTTGAATGAGGCCTTGAGCGACCTGTTCTAGTGCCTATGGCTGGGGGGTGGAACTGGATGATCTGTGAGGTCTCTTCCAACCTAAACCATTGTATGATTCTAAGCTCTCCAAATTTATAACAAATTACTTTTCCCTGATATTAAAGCCACACAAAAATAGCATGACTAATGTTACAGGAAGTTTTTGAGCGTGGAAAGAACCTCTCATACCATATGGTAATAATAGTTTCCCTAATGAAGGAAACAGTAATAGGAAGTTTGATTTCAGACACATTGCTTTGATGAAGATCAATGCTATTGAAATCAATCAGCTGGTGTGTGAGAGAAGATTAAATCAATATAGCTCCATTGACTTTGATTATACTGCACTGGCTTGCACCAGTTACATTGCATAAGGACTGAACTGGTGAGGTGACATCAGAATGAACATCAAGGTCTCTGCTTAGTCTCTGCAGGCTGGATATTCCCAGCATACAAGCACAGAGCCTGGAGAGCCATCTCCAACGACACTCAAGGTAAGTATGGATGAATAGATCCAGGTAATACCAATCTAAGCTGCTGCCAGTCACTTGTTTGGTTGTCACACTTCAGTGTTTGGTCTAGCTAAACTCTGGCATCCTGTAGGCTTGACAGATTAACACATACATGAAGGCATTTGCATATTTATTTTAAACCAGATGTTCTTCAAGCCATCCAGCCAAATTCCCATCACCACTACGATGACATTGTGTTTTGTTGCCATGATGGAGCCATTAAAATTCCAGCACATGCTTCTTTGTTAGAAAGAAAAGGTTATTAAAGTATCTTCCAGGTGAATTCTAGGTGAATCTTAATTAAGAAGAAAGACTCAGGTCCCTAGCTAATGTTAATTTTCTCCAATTACATCACTGAGGGATCTGGCTTATATCAGAGCAAGACTATTACTTTGTTTTGCAATAGTTGTCACTTATTTTATGGGAAGAGGTGGATATAATAAAGCTTTATTTTGTTAAAGGATATACTAAAGCCATATTATGTGAGTAGTGGTCAACAGGCAGTGAATAACTGGCATTATGTAATATTAATGTACTGTATTAATTTTATCCTTTATAGCCATGGACTTCAATTTTAAATTGGGCTTTTTTAATAAGATTTCTGAAATTGTTTCATCAGTTCACATCAAAGTGGAGGTCAGTCTCTTCTCAAGGGATAGGACAAGAGGAAAGGGCCTCAAGTTGCTCCAGGGGAGGTTTAGGTTGCACATTAGAAGAAAATTCTTCACTGAAAGGGCTCTCAAAGACTGGCAGAGGCTGCTCAGGGAGGGGGTTGAATCCCCATCTCTGGAGGTGTTTCAAAGAGGCAGAGATGTGGTGCTGAGGGACATGGCTTAGTTCCAGACACGGTGGAGTTAGGACAGTTGGACTTGCTGATCTTGAAGGTCTTTTCCAGCCAAAAGGATTCTGTGAAGAACATTTGGCTGGCTTATGTGAAGATCAATATTTAGTA
The DNA here is from genome assembly GCA_013399055.1 of Ramphastos sulfuratus. Lineage (NCBI taxonomy): Eukaryota > Metazoa > Chordata > Aves > Piciformes > Ramphastidae > Ramphastos > Ramphastos sulfuratus. The sequence goes on from WBNM01029534.1 coordinate 21,461, forward strand.
ACATTTAGCACAACTAATCAGTGTTAAATCAACTAATCCAAAGGTCTGGAATGTAAAGAATGAGAGAGACATTGTTTGGTTAAATCTGTATAGGAAAGTTGCACTCCACAGAGTGATAAGGAAATAAATCTCATATAAGGAAATATTTATTTTCTGAGAAAGAAGCCAAGAGAAAGGGGAACTGGGTGAGCTTGAAGGCTGCATTCAGCCAGACCTTTCTGATTCGATGTGACATTGTTATTCTGAAAAAAAAATTCCAGACAGTCAGAAAGCAGAGGGGATACCCAGGAAAAACATACACTTGGAAGTGCTACTTTGTGCTAAAATAAAATCAGTAATGTCTTGGGGCCAGGAACTGCCCTTTGAATCCTGGCACTGAGAAGTGAGCACAGAAGTGAAAAAAACAGCTCACCTGTTCCTCAGCATTTCTTCAGTTGTTAGATCATCCTTCCCCAGCTGATTTCCAGAGCTGCAGGCAGCAAAAGGAATCCCACAGCAACCCAGAGACTCTGATCCTCTCATTACAGGTCTCATAGGACATGCAGATGCCCGAGCAAAGGATGAGATTGATTGAAGTTATTTACATTTCAGATTTGCTTGGGGGCTACACCAGGCAGCTCAGCCTGAGCAGTACCAGGTCAGAGACAGGCAAGGAGGAGAGTATATTTTAAGTAATACAGAGCATGGTGGGTGGTAGAGGTTCCTAATATTTTACTCAGGCCAAAAGAAGCAAAAATGAGAGAAGGAAAGAGGCAAAGACTGCTCCACACAGTGTCACAGCTCAGAAACGGGGCAGGTCTCCTAGTGTGGTAGCCACCACCCTGCTCACTGCAGTAGGAAGGGGCTAACTCAACACTGTTAAAGCCCTGTCCCAAAGTCAGTGGAAAACTGCACCAGATATGATGGAAAACCAGCTCTTGGCAGCAGTATGAAGAGCTCTGCTCTCAGAGCTTGCAGCACTGGACAAAGCTCAGCTGCAGGCACATAATCTGCTGTTGCAAGATGTGGCTGGACGTTGCCGAGCAAACGCCTGGCAAAGTGCAGCCTCGGAGAAGCTGAGTGGATGAGAGCCACAGCATTTCATTAGGATGTGCTGGTTAAAAAGCTGTGTCTGAAATGTTTGAAAGGGCCAGTGTGGACAGGCATGATCTACTGTGTTAAGTATGAAGCTCTGGCTTGAATGAGATCTATCTAGGTCACGGCTAAAGTTGACTTGAGCCCAAGGACACAAGGCACAACCTATGTGGAATGGTGGCTGCAGCCAAGTATGCCTTTCTGAGGGCCATTCAGGCAATTTTTACCATTCACAGAATCTTATCATTCAAAAGAATAATTTCTTGGAAAAGCTCTTTCTTCTCTCCAAAAGAAGCAATGTTTACTTCAGATAAATTTTCACAAACTGGAGCCTAAAGATAACTTCTAAGAAAGTTAGCTAGGAAGATCTCTTCTAAGAAAGTTATCTTTTCACTGGGTCAGTTAAAGCTTGGTTTGGATTCATTTACTGATTTTTTTTTTTTTTACAAGGGTGAGGAAATGATGCATACAACTACTGAGCTGTGAATGTGTGAATCCTGAGGCTTCCATTTAGGAAATATGGCTTGAAGAGTTTCCCAGTTCAGCTTATACTCACTTCACAACTGTAGTACTGAGGAAACCAACAAATAAATTGCTGTTTCTGACCACTCAATTTACAAGCAAACAATGTGGAGACCTCCTTCAGGATGTGTTTTCCTTCCTGTGCATCATCAACCCAGATGCAGACTTGTAAAAATGTTTTACCAACTTTTCCAAGCCCCACAGTCTTCAGCCCTCACTTTTTTTTTTTTTTTTAAACCATCACCTTAAAAAATCTTCTTCTGATGGTTCTGGAGCTACAATGGACTAGAAATGAAGCAGTTTAAACCTGAGTGAGTGGGAATGAGGAGAAGAATGGATTACTAAAAACTCTGAGTCTCCCCAGTTTTTGTTAGGATTGCAAAATTTTTGGTTTAACCTTTTACTTAACCTCAACCTTCAGCAATTCCAATCACAGCATTAACCTCCACCAAGAGAGGTAATAGTAATAATAATATCTCATTAAATTTCAGCAACAGAGACCTGTGCAAAGCTTCAGAGTGGTTTGAGGTTTGTAAGCATGTTTGGGGGCATACATTTATATCCCAGATGACCCAAGGGCTTGGTGTGAGCAAACACAAGCAGGCATGCAAATGGTGAGCAGAACTCAGATGCTTGCAAAAAGGTTTTTCCTCTTCAACCTTGCCTCTATATTTTGTAAATGAAAAAAAAAAATTAGGCAATTTCCTGTAATTGAACTGCACTGATTATTGACTGAAATAATATGAGAGACTACATCTGCTGAACCCAATAAGTCCTGGAGGCCTCTGGTGACTAAGGAGAGCACAGCCTCACCTGAGCTGCTATGACTGCTGTCCCAGGAGGTGACACCTGGACACTGGCTCCACATTCAGCCTGGGTTAGTTGTGAGCCTGGGACTTAAAGTCCCTCATTCCCATGGCTGATGGTTTGAGTCCTGTGTCCA
>WBNM01029538.1:0-19930 GCA_013399055.1 Ramphastos sulfuratus
CCTGACATCCTGTCAGCCTGTGTGAAATGAGAAGGGGAGCTGAAGGCAGCAGATCCAAGCATACATGAAAGGCACCACAGAAGCCAGGCAGGAGCTGGAAGTGAGGCTGGAAACTGAGGTCTCACTCCAGGGCTCCCTTCAGAGCCGTCCATGGTCCTCAGTACACCCTCAGCAAGCTACACCAAATAGGATCAGAATTATTTCAGTTAGCTTGGTAAGTGTTGGAGCTGCTCTTAGCAGAGCTCCTGTAGCCCACAGACCCCAGTGCAGGCCTTGTGCAAGCCCTGAAGCTGGAGCCAAATTGGTTCTGGCGAGACCATCTGCAGCCCAGTGCTGTGCACCCAGCAGCCAGGGCAAGATTCTAGACAAGATGACTTTATAAAGCCCATTTCTTGGTTGTTTGGAAGGACAGGGAGGGAAGTTTTGCTCACGATGTTCTTGCCCACCTGAAGCATCATTTTCTCCTGGAGATCCACAGAGCTCTGTCTCTGGCACCTTCCCTGCACTCGGGCAGGCAGTGGTGATCCCAGGTTTGGTATGGATGCAGCAGCAGACACTTAACAGCCAGGAATGAAAGCAGCTTGTGCTAATTATCATGAAATTAAAGATAATCTCCTGCTCTGGAATTGTGACAAAGTGCAGAGAAGGGATTAGTGCAGTGGGAGAGCAGCTGCAGCCATGGCAGGGCCAGCACAGGGCCCTCTTGGCTGCGTTGGGTTCCAGGCATGGGGCAGCCCCTTTGGGTTCCTCTGCAGTCTGGAGTTGCTGCTCCAGGTCTCCTGCTCCCTTGGCAGTTCATAGAATCATAGAATGGTAAGGTTGGAAGGGACCTCAAGGATCATCCAGTTCCAACCCCCTGCCATAGGCACAGACACCTCCCACTAGCACAGGTCACTCAAGGCCTCGTCCAACCTGGCCTTGAACACTTCCAAGGAGGGAGCAGCCACAACCTCCCTGGGCAACCTGTGCCAGTGTCTCACCACCCTCACTGCAAACAACTTCCTCCTAACATCCACTTTCAATCTCCCCTCTGCCACTTCAAACCCATTCCCCTTGTGCTGTCATTGCAAGCTCTTGTCAGTAGTCCCTCCCCAGCCTTCCTGTAGCCCCCTTCAGATCCTGGAAGGCTACTCTAAGGTCTCCTGGAAGCCTTCTCCTCTCCAAGGCTGCAGAGCCCCAACTCTCTCAGCCTGTCCTCACAGCAGAGCTGCTGCAGCCCTCTCAGCATCTTTGTGGCCTCCTCTGGGCCCACTCCAACACTTCCATGTCCTTCCTGTGCTGGGGGCTCCAGAACTGCACACAGGACTGCAGGTGGGGTCTGAGGAGAGCAGAGCAAAGGGGCAGAATCCCCTCCCTTGCCCTGCTGCCCACACTGCTCTTGCTGCAGCCCAGCACACAGTTGCTGTCTGGGCTGCACTCACACTGCAGTTGCAGGGGCTCAGTGCTGAATGAACATCAATTTGTTTTGTCTGGAGCCTAAGAACCAATTTTTTAGGTCAGAAATTGAGCTGGGGGTGGTCCTCTGAGCTGTGCTGGTGCAGCCCCCAAGAGCTGTGGGGACCGAGGGGGTTTCACATTGCCCATTGCATGCGGTGCCTGCCCGCGGGGGTCACAGCCAAGGGATGTGCAGCCCAGATGGGTGATGGAGGGAGCTGCCCTGCACTGCTGGGCATCCTGTTCTGCTCACCTCCTGTCCTGTTTGAGCAGCATTTCTCACTCTCACTGCAGCCCTGTGGTTCTGTTCCCAAAGCAAAGCTGGAAGAGATGGATCCTGTCCTGCTGCTCTGGCTTAGCAGATGCCAGGCTGTCAGCCCAGGGGCTGCCCTGCAGACACTTCCAGATGCCGTGCTGCCAAACACCCCTTTTGCACCAGGGTATTCCAGTTTGTGGAGCCCAGGATGGTGAGAGAACCTCAGCACCCCTGATCAAGGGCAATTTCATCTCCCTTGTGAGCACCAAGGGCTTTTTTGGTTGGGTTTCTTGGGTTTTTGCCTGGCAGCATCTGAAATATTTGCTGGAATCTAACTAAATCACACTGCCCTGGTGCTGCTGTCATCTGCAGAACATCACGGCCCTATTCTGCCCAAATTCTTGCTCAGACTGGTTTTGAAACAAGCCCTGAGGCATCACTTGCTTGCAGTGGAGAAGGCTGAGCAGTTACCCCAGCTAAACCAGCACAGCTCCTCCTTGGCCAAGTGATGCTGAAGCAGCAGCATGTTGGGCTGTATCCTCTGGGACTTTCCCTGCTTTCCAGGCAGGAGGGCTGGCACCTGTCACCTCCCCCAGAGAGGGGCTGCCTGCCCTGCCTGAACACAGACACCCCTCTTGAGTCACAGAGTCACAGAATGCCAGGGGCTGGAAGGGACCTCCAAAGCTCATCCAGTCCAACCCCTGTCAGAGCAGATCACACAGGAACACATCCAGGTGGGTTTTGAGTATCTCCAGAGAGGGAGACTCCAGAATCCCCCTGGGCAGCCTGTTCCAGTGCTCTGTCACCCTCACAGGGAAAAAAAATCCTTCTCGTGTTTAAATGAAACTTCCTCTGCCTCAGCTTCCACCATTGCCCTTGTGCTGTCCCTGGGCATCACCCAGCAGAGCCTGGCTGCAGCCTCCTGCCACTCACCCTGCACACGTTGATAAACACTGCTGAGGTCACCCCTCGGGCTCCTCCTCTCCCAGCAGCACAGCTCCAGCTCCCTCAGGCTCTCCTCCTACCAGAGCTGTTCNGTGACTTCTTTCCTTCAGCCAGACCTGCACAGCAGCAGGTGGTTGTGTAATCCACCTGCTGCCCCCACACAGGGCAAAGCTGAGGGCTTGGAGAAGCCTTTCTGTGCCTGTAGGAATGCCTCAGCCAGGAGCAGGGAGCAGCAGGCTCATGCCTGGGACTGCTTGGCCTTGAACCCCTCCCTTGGATTTGTGTTCTTGGCAGGGAGGCTGCCCAGGGGCATGCAGAGGGGCAGGGGCAGGCTGGGCAGCTGCCTGGCAGGGGATGTTGTGCTGCTGGGATGGGGTTGGAGAGCTCTTCTGAAGCAGCTCTTGGGCCTTGTTTGTGGTGGCTTTTAGAAGGCAGCTGGGCTGGAGCTTGTGTCCCACACGTGAGGCTCTCTGCAGGCAGCAAACCCCTGGTGGGGCTGGCAGCAGAGGGGCAGGAGCCTGTTCCCACTGTGGCCTCCTTGCAGACCTGAGCTCCTGCTGGGAAGCAGAAAGGTGACCTCACATGAGAGTGTTTGGGCCCACGTTTTCAGCTCTGATTTTAGATCTAAAAGCTTTAGACAAAGTCCTCATTTCTCACTCTCCACTCTGTGGTGCAGTGGTGGCAAAAGCAGAGGTAGGGATGAAAGATGCATTCATTTGGGTGATATATTTGGACATTGGATACTAGAAATAGATTCAATTATCAATAGAGTTTGTCAGGTGCCTTCTGAGTGGCTAGAAAGCAGCTTCCTGAGTGTCTCTCTGGGTTCCTCCTGTGTGTAGCAGACTCTTCAGTGTAGTGTGAACCTATTCCAGCAGCAGGGATTCACAGGAAGCCTCTAGGGAAAAATGTACATCTTTGTGCTTCTGAGCATGCAGTGATTTGGGTGACCTCTGTAACCTCAGGCTCCTGCACCACTGAAACTAAGAACTGAGCAAACCCAGCTGCTTCCAAGGCTTTGCTTGAAGGAGAAAAGTGTGAGGTTTTGTTCTCACAGCTTTGTTCTGGGCTGAACTGGGTTGGTTGGGTTCTCTTGGTTGGTTTTGGGGTTGATTGAGTTCTTTTGGTTGGTTGGTTTTTTTTCTGATAGTCCTGTTTTGACTGCTGCTCTTCCCTTCTCTCCTCAGGTCTGGCACTGAAGAAGGCAGCTGTCACTGAGGTGAGTTGTGTAAAGCTGGCCTTGAAAATACCCTAGTGAGGAAAGAGCTGTAGAAAACACTTCTGCCTGATGGCTTTGGGCAGAGCTGCATCTCAGAATCCACTCCAGATCACTGAACATTTGATACTCTCCCTGTGTTGGCATCCCCACAGGGGCAGAGAGGGCATGAGGGGTTTGTGCCCACTGCGTGGCCACTTCTAGCTGTGTGTTCTGTGATGCCTGTGAGTACCCAAGGGCACCTCTTGGCAGCAGAGCCTGAAGGTGATAAATGGGAAATCTGTTTTGGCCACCTCCAGAGCTGCATGTCAGATCTCACATGCTCCTGGCCGTGATCCAGGAGGCTCTAATCTGTGAAGCCACAAAACAGGAGAACACCTGGAGGGACTGAGCTCTCACACACAGTCTGCAGGTTCCTGAGTCACTGCTACCTTTTGAAGAAAAACTCTTTGCAGTTGGCAGCAGGGAATGTAGGAGGAGGATCTGTGCCTGAAAGCTGTTCCCTGAAGCCCACATTCTTGTTTAGGGCATCATGTTCAAACGATTTCTTTGTTTGATCTTGTTTTCTGACACAGCCCTTTACACTGCTCCCCTGGGATGGGGAACATTTGTGTACATGCAGAGCAAAATCATCCCGGCGAGCTGCCAGGAGCGTGACACCTGATACCTCCCTGCCCCCCCCCGAAATACACAGAGTAGGAAGCTGAGCTCCTGTGGAAGCTGCTTGCTTCATTCAGTGCACAAATGGCTCTGTTCTTGCCCTGGAAACAGTCACAAGTAGAGCAAGAGAATGGGGTAGAGACTTTTGTTCCTGTGTTTCATACCGTGGCAACCTCTTACCCAGTGCCTGTGTCTGCTAACTGCTTGGAGAGGAGGATGAGCCAGGACGTGCAATAGGATCTACCTTGCTGGGAAGCTGCAGGCAGGGATGATCCTGGGCTGCACCCAAAGCAGTGTGGCCAGAGGTTGAGGGAGGGGATTCTGCCACTGTGCCCTGGTGAGGCCTCACCTGCAGTGCCCTGTCCAGCTGTGGAGCCCTTGACACAGGAAGGACATGGACCTGATGGAGGGGGTCCAGAGGAGGCCACAAAAATGATCAGGGGGCTGGAGAACCTCTGCCATGAGGACAGGCTGAGGGAGCTGGGGGTGTTCAGCCTGGAGAAGAGAAGGCTCCAGGGAGACCTAATAGCAACCTGCCAGTACCTAAAGTGGGCTACAAGCAGGCTGCAGAGGGACTGTGCCCAAAGGCCTGCAGGGACAGGACAAGGGCAATGGCTGCAAACCAGAGCAGAGCAGAGCAGATTGAGATTGGATGTTAGGAACAAGTTCTGCACCAGAAGGCTGCTGGAACACTGCAACAGGCTGCCCAGGGAGGTGGTTGAGGCCATATGCCTGGAAATATTCCAGGTGAGGCTGCACAGGGCTGTGAGCAACCTGCTCTAGCTGAGGATGTCCCTGCTGAGTGCAGGGCTGGGACTGGATGAGCTTTGGGAGGTACCTCCCAACCCAGCCCTGTGAGTTGTGAGTTGTACTCCTGGTCACAACTGCTCAGAGGAGGAGTGCTGGGAACCAAGCCTGGCTCTGCTAAATGTTTAAACCAGGGGGAATGAGATCTCTGAAGGAGAAATCAGGCTGCCCCAAGTACCAGGAGTACCAGTGACTGGAGCAGAAATAGCTGCAAGCTCTTGATTAAAAGCTAAGACACAAAGAGCTTCTGTAGACACAAAGAGCAGAGCTGGACCTTGTCTGTTGCAGACATCAGCTCTGAAATGACTCTGTGGAGCCCTTGAGAGAGGAGGGGAGCACAGATCACAGTCCCTTGGCAAGTGACCTTGGGTCTTCTGCACAGCACTTAGGAGAGCACCCAGAGCCTGCCTATTCTTTAGTGGAACCAACCTCTAGGCAGGGTCTGGAGAACAGGGCTGGGGAGGAGCAGCTGAGGGAGCTGGGGGGAATCAGTGTGGAGAAGAGAAGGCTGAGTGAGACCTCATTGCCCTCTGCAGTTCCCTGAGAGGAGGCTGCAGTGAGGTCAGGGTTGGGCTCTGCTCCCTGGGATCTGGTGATAGAAGGAGGGGAAATATCCTGAAGTTGTGCCAGGGGAGGGTTGGGTTGGAGATGAGGAAAAATGTCTTTGGTGCCAGAGTGGTCAGGGACTGGCACAGGCTGCCCAGGGAAGTGGTGGAGTCCCCATGCCTGGAGGTATTCAAGAACCCTGTGCCCACAGCACTTGGGGCCATGGTTTGGTGGCCATGGTGGGGTTGGGTTGGTGTTGAACTGGATGATCTTGGAAGTCTTTTCCACCTGAAACAATCCCAGGGTTCTGTGATTCTGAAAGAAGGCAGCCACAATCTGCTGCCTCCTGGTGAGCAGATAAAGGCCCAGGCAGACTTGAAGGTAGAAGAGGAGGAGGATGGGGAAGAAGCATGTTTGGTTTGTTCTCACTCTGAAGTCCTGATCACAGAACCACAGAATGGAAGGAGTTGGAAGGGACCTCTGGAGATCACTGAGTCCAACCTCCTGCCAGAGCAGGGGCACCCAGGGCAGGGCACACAGAGCACATCCAGGTGGGGCTTGAAAGTCTCCAGAGGAGGAAACTCTGCAACCTCTCTGGGCAGCCTGCTTCAGGCCTCCAGCAGCCTCACACCAAAGAAGCTTCTCCTCATGTTGAGGTGGAACCTCCTGGGTTCCAATTTGTACCCACTGTTCCTTGTCCTATCACTGGGCACCACTGTAAAGAGCCTGGCACCATCTCCTTGCCCCCCACGCCCAGACATTTGTACACATTGATCAGATCCCTCTCAGCCTTCTCCTTTCCAGGCTACCCAGCCCCAGGGCTCTCAGCCTTTCTCCACAGCAGAGCTGTCCCAGTCCCCAGTCACCCTCCTGAACTGGAGACAACCCTGCATTGTTTCTGTAAAGGCTTTGCAGAGTGTCAGGAGAGGCTCCTGCAGCTCATCCTGTGTGGGCTGTTGGTCTGACTGGTGACCAAATGATGCCCTGCTCAAGTGGGTTCTCTCCAGGTGCAGGCAGGAGTGGCACTGTGGTGTCCCTGTCAAGTCTGCAGTGAAGCACTGAGGCTGTTCAGAACTCCTCTGCCTGTCTGGTCTAAATCCTCAGAGGAACTGCAGCCAAGCACCCAGGGGAGCCTTGGCAGCTGGGAAGCAAATGGATCTCTCCTGAACCCTGCAGCTCTGCTGGGGGCTGTGCCCACTTAGTGCTGAGGATGTCAGAGAGTGCTTGGGGGGTGGTGAGGGGTGGCTGTGCCACCCAGCCAGCCTTGGCTGCACTTTGCAGTGCCAGTTACCCCTCTCTGCAGGCTGCAGGTCTTTGTCCTGTGGTAGAAAGCAATCCCTCAGTCCTTCCCAGCTGTGATGGTGGAATCATTAAGGTTGGAAAAGACCTCCAAAGATCATCAAGTCTGCTGCTGTGCTTGTTCTTGTCAGCCAGGTCAGCTCCTGTGGCTCTAACCATGCTCTTTGCTTGCAGGGACCATCACTGCCAGGACAGCCTGGCCAGGGGAAGAAGATTGGGCACCGAAGTGTTGATGCTTCTGGAGAAACCACCTACAAAAAGGTTTGGGTTTATGCAGTTGAGGAGTGGCACCCATGGGTGCTGCCAGTCTGATGTAGACGTTATGCAGCACCCTTGTACTGCATAATCTTGCAAAGGGAAAACCTGGAAGCCTTCAGCTACCCCTTCAGCAGTTTGGGGAATTGGTTTAGCTTCTCTGAGGTGACCCCAGAGAAGTCACAGCTGTGACTGCACTGGAGCACAGGTGATGCTGCTCTGCTGCTCTGCTGTGCAGTGCTCACTGACTGCTCTTTTCTTTCTCTCAGACCACCTCATCCACTCTGAAAGGGGCCATCCAGCTGGGAATTGGATATACTGTTGGCAATCTAAGCTCCAAGCCAGAGAGAGATGTCCTGATGCAGGACTTCTATGTGGTGGAGAGCATTTTTTTCCCAAGGTAAAAGAGACAGGGGGAAACAAAACAGCTTCCACCTGTCCTGAGATCAGAGCTGGATGCTCTGAAGGTTTTAAATGTGCAGCAATCAGGTGGAAACAGCTGAGTGGGAAGGGTCAGGTTGTGCAGAAGGTTGCTTTGCAGGGAAGTGCAGTGCAGGATGCAGCACTAATGTGGGGCTTTGGTCACCTCCTGGCTGCTTTTGTTTCTACCTGTCCATCTAGAATTTCTTCCTTGAAATGACACCACGTTTGACGTGGGAGAAATTCCTTCTGGGAGCTCTTTAACTGTGAATAAACAAAGCTCATTAAAGCTCCTCTGTAAATAATCCTGCTGGGCAAGTGGTCACTGCTGCCCTCGGTGGGAAGAGCTCTTGGTGGATTGCTCAGAACCCTGCGGTCCTGCTGCGGAAGAGGAAATGATTTGTTGTTGTCCCCAAAATGCCTTTTTGCAAGACCCAACTGAAACGTGACTGCACTTCTCTGGTGGGTGGTAACAGAAGGGCCCTGCTCACTTTCTGTCTGTTCTGTGCAGTGAAGGAAGCAATCTCACCCCAGCTCACCACTACGCTGACTTCAGGTTCAAGACCTATGCCCCAGTGGCCTTCCGCTACTTCCGAGAGCTCTTTGGGATTCGTCCAGATGATTATTTGGTATGGATGTGGCTTTGGGGTTTTCTCTTCCCTCCATTAGTTGAGGTGCTCTAGAATAATGCAAGAAATCTGCCCCCAAAGGGCTCTCAGCAGTTCTTGCCCAAAAGGAGCAGGAAAGAGTTAAGGAGTTGTTCCGGTCCTGGCAAAAAGCACAAACAGGATTTAGAGACTTTGGGGTTTTTGGAGCTGTGGTCACAGAATCACAGAACCTTTGGGGTTGAAAAAGACCTTGAAAGGTTGTCCAGTCCAACCCCCCTGCCAGAGCAGGTCACACTGGAACACATCCAGGTGGGTTTTGAATGTCTCCAGAGCAGGAGACTCCACAGCCTCTCTGGGCAACCTGCTCCAGGGCTCTGCCACCCTCACAGTTACAAAGTTTCCCCTCCTGTTCCTGTGGCACCTCCTCTGCTCCAGCTGGCACCCAGTGCCCCTTGTTCTATCCTTGGACATCCCTGAGCAGAGCCTGGCTCCAGCCCTGCACATCTTTATCCGCAGCAATGAGTGCAGCCCTCAGGCTCCTCTGCTCCCAGCCCCAGCTCCCTCAGCCTGTCCTCACAGGAGATGTTCACTGCCTGCAGCAGCTTTGTGGCTCTGTGCTGGACTCTCTCGAGCAGTTTCCTGAGGTCCTTTATGACTGGACACAATATTCCAGATGTGGCCTTACCAGGGCAGAGTACAACCTCTCTCAACCTACTAAGCAGTGATGGTGCCAGCAAGACCAGCACCATTCAGCCCAAGTCCTCATTTTCTAAGAGGCAGCTGCTAGCTCCCACCAGAAGGAAGGGACATGGTCTGCATGCAGTGTGTGCTGTGTCAGTGATGCAGTGGAGTTCCCTCTCTATGCCTCGTGGTGACAATAGCTGCCTGTGTTGGTAAGCAAAAGGAGCTGTGTTCTGCTGGGTGCAACCCTGTAATGTCCCCTGGGGCTCTGAGGATAAGGATGGGAGTTTTGCCTTGTATGCTCTCCTGAGAGCTGTGTGAGTGCAGTCATTTAAACACCTTACACAGAGAACACAGCACAGCTGCTTGTGCTCAGGCAGCTCCCTGTTCTTAAAGTACCCAGCAGTGCAGGCTGTTGGGGCTTGAAGTAGCCTGGGGTTGAGCTTGGTCCTTTGCATGTATGTGACATCCTGCTCTTCAGAAAAGGGCATTTGTTGAAGCAGGGGAGGGAAGAACACATCCAAAGGAGTGGATGCCCTCCCCCTTTGTAACAGCCCTTTTTTGTGGGTAGTTGTAGCTTGACACCTACCAGCAGAAACCAGTGTGTACCACTGCATGGCTTGGCAGTGCCACTGGGCCCCATCTGTGCCACCCAAATGAGCTCTGGAGGGTTTGATGAGGGGTTCAGAGCCTGGGTGAGGCACAGCCTGCAGTGCAAAGGTCACAGCTCTGATTTTTTGCTTCTGCTTCCCCTGATTCTCTCTTGCCTTCCACAGCACCAAATGCCTTTAATTATGCATGAGATAATGAACTTGATAAAGTCTGGGGTCATTAATCTGTGCAGGGCTGAAAGCTGTCTGCAGCTCCTCCCCATGAGCTCTGCTGGCCCTCACACATCTCCCCCTGCCCAGCTCACCTCTTGCTGTGGCAGCTCTGCCGTGGTGCTGCCTTCAGCCCACCCGAGCTAGGCAGCTCCCCTGGGTTGGTATCCAGCTGCTCAGTGCCCATTCCTGCTTCAGCTTTCTTCTCCCCTGCATCCCCTCCTTCGAGGACTTGCTGTTTGCACACTGATGTCTTGAAATGTCCTCCCAGCTCAGCTGCCAGCGCGGTGCCCTCGCTGTGCTCACACAGCATCCATCTCTCTTGGCTGGACACCTCCTCTGGTACTTTTCCTGTGTTTCTAGGTGAGATGTGGCTGTAGAAATCCTCTGGAACAGAGGAGCACAAGGCCAGAGGAGCCTGCTGGGAACAGCCAGTGCATTGTGTTCCCTCCAGCCTGCCGATTCGTGGTGCCCTGAGCAGACTGTCACAGCTCTTAAAATCCTCTTTCCATCTGCTCTTTTGGTAATGTGCTGAAAGAAGCCTAAATGTGGTACACACACAGTGGGAAAAGAGATGTCATTCTGAAACCTGGGTGTTACTGAAAACAGATGATTAACTCCACTCTGAGCAGTTGGGATGCTCTGAACTGTAACCTTGGTCTCTAACTGTGAGCTGCTTTGCTGCTTAGACCTAACCTATAATGGAAATAGTCCTTGCTTAAGCTTTGCTATGCCTTAATCTCACAGGGAGAAAGCCCTCGAGGGTGCAGAGCTGGATGTGCACTGGGTGGGGGCTGAGAACATCCTCTCTGTTTTCCTCTCCCTCCCCAGTACTCGCTGTGTAACGAGCCCCTGATCGAGCTGTCCAACCCCGGCGCCAGCGGCTCCCTCTTCTACGTCACCAGCGACGATGAGTTCATCATCAAAACTGTGATGCATAAGGAAGCTGAATTCCTGCAGAAGCTCCTTCCTGGCTACTACATGGTGTGTGTCCCCCATCACCTTGGGCTCAGCCAGGGCTTGTCGTGGCAACCACTCTGTCCAAAGCATCGCACAGGGCATGGCCTCCGCCTGGGTTTCTTGTGTCCACCTGCCCTGTGCCAGCACCAGTGTTAGATGTGTCACAAAACTGGTCCCAGAAGCACTAAGTTTGCCAGTCACTTGCAAATTCTGTGGGTAAACTTGGGGCAGATAATTGTGCTATAGCTTGTGGGCATGTTCTGGCCTGAAAATGGCTCCCCAGATGTGTGTTGCTGTGTGTCCTTTTCCCAGCACTTGTTAGCAGTTCCTCTCTTGGCACCACGCATCTGCCTCAGCCCAGGTTTGGGGCTGGCTGTCGATTGCAGTAACACAACCACCTTGGTTTTGTGGGGCAACCCCTGCTCTCCTTGGACATCTCCCATATCTGCCATTTAACAGAGCTGAAGGCAGCTGCAGGTTGTCCTGGCTCCCACTGGCTGGAGTACCAAGCTCAGGACTGGTGTGGTACCAGCCAGCCCACTGCTGCAGGTGTCCTGAACTTCAGCCAGAGTGCCTGCATGTGGGGGCAAGTATTACATCAGAACCAACCCTGACTTTCTGGTGTGTGTGGTGAGGGGTCCAGCTGTATAGGTGAGGGCACTGAAATTCAGTTAGAACCACCCAGTGACTTGTTTGCCATGGAGATGCCAAGCAGAAGATGCTGGCAGGCAGTGGCAATGCTGCCCCTTTGCTGTGTGCACTGCAGCAGGTTCAATGTCTGTGACCATTCTTTGTTCTTATCAAAATATTTGTCTGGCTCTGCCTGAAGAGAATTTGCCAAAGGGAGACAGAGTCTTGGCTGTGTGTCTGACTGACAGCCAGGTGCTTGCTTTTGCAATGGCAGTCCTCCCCCTGGGCAGGATGAGCTGCCTTGGGAAGCATTGCCTGCTGCCTGGCAGATCAGGTGAAGGGTCTGGAGTGGGATCAAAGTTGCTCTGTGGCAATCAATGCAGTGAACTGAACTGAACTGAACTTACCTGTCTGGGACAGGCTTAGCTGTTACTTGTAGCATTCCAGTTTATGGGTTGCTGTGCTGGCTCTCTGCTGCTCTGGGGCAGCCCATCTGGTGTGATAGGAGTCACTGGAGAGCAGGCAGCACAGTGCCATCCCCAGCCACTGCAGAGCTGGCTGAGTGCTGTTTGTGTTCACCCTTTCTGCTTCTGTTGCTTGGAGCTTACACCATGTTGAACTGGCACTCGGAGAAGGCTCACCTACGTGCCCAGTTAGGTGAGATGAGGAGGAGCATGAAGTTGGAATGCAGTTGTGCTTCTGCTGTCTGTCAGCATCTGTCAGGCCTGTCCTTTCGCTGAGAGCCTGCAGAGATGTTCTATTTCCTTCCCAAGCTTCCCCAAGCTGAAGAAGCAAATCCTGCCTGTCATGTCCCTCCTAGCAATGCCACTGCCTACAGAAGGGGCAGGCTGGCAGAGCAGGATGTCAGTGCTCCCTGGCTGCTTTCACAGAGCAGCTCTGCAAAAGGAGGAGAAAGTTTGTGGTGTTTTGTTTAAAGCTGCCCTGTCCCCGCCTCGTCCTGGGCCAGAGCAGGGTCCTTGGTTTCTGACACTGCTGAAGAACTGAAGCCTGCTGTTATTTTTAAACTTGAAGCTCCCACTTACTGTGTTTGTTTCTCTTCCAGTCTGGTTTCCCTTTTTTAGCTTCAGTCGATGGGGAAAGCAGGGAACTTCCAGACTTGGTTATTTGCCCAGAGAGTGCTGAACATCTCATTCCCTCTGCTCCAGGCACTGTGCTGTTTTCATTGACAGCTGCTAAGATGGAGTGAAATGGAAAGAAGCTGTGAAAAGACAAACCCAGGAGATCTGACACCTGCTTAGGTGACAGGAAGCATGAACTGAAGGGAGAATCTCTTATTCTCTGGACACTGCAAGCTTTGCCAAATTCGGTTCTTTAAGAACTGCATTAAATGTGGGAGCTTCGCTTGTCCTTTCTTACTGAGGTTGGGTGCATTTGTGAGGCACAGGCTTTTTAGTTTGTCCAAGGGAAGGAGCATTTTAGTCCCTCTTTTAAGCAGAAGGCAGTGAGCAAGTCACAATTACCTGGGTCTTGGTCTGCCTGGCTGTACTGCCTGGCTGGTAAGTAGGACTGAGGGCTTGGCAACCTGACTTCCGTGTAGGCAGAATCATAGAATCATTCCAGATGGAAAAGACCTTTAAGCTCAGGCCTGTTTAAAAAAGCCTGTAGTGATAGGACAAGGGGCAATGGTTTCAAACTAAAGAGGAATAGATTTAGATTGGCTGTTAGGAACAAGTTCTTTACCACGAGAGTAGTGGAACCCTGGAATGGGTTGCCCAGGGAGATAGGTGAGGCTCCATCCCTGGAGATATCCAGAGTCAGGCTGGACAAGGCTCTGGGCAACCTGATCTGCGTACTGCAGAGGAGGTTGGACTGGATGACCTTTGGAGGTCCCTTCCAACCCATTCTGTGATTCTATGCTTCAGCTCCTCCAGCTACAGAACTGCAAGTTTATCAGATGTGAGCTCTGGTGTAAAGTTCAGAAAGCCTCCAGGTGCATCACAGAATGGGCTGGCTTGGAAGGAACCTCCAAAGCTCATCCAGGCCAACCCTCTGCACTCAGCAGGGACATCCTCAGCTAGATCAGGTTGCCCACAGCCCTGTCCAGCTTCACCTTGAATATCTCCAGGGCTGGGGGCTCAGCCACCTCCCTGGGCAACATGTTGCAGTGTTCCTCCTGGTGCAGAACTTGTTCCTCACATCCGTGAAGAAGCTGAGCTCTGTTAACTTGCTTTGTGTTGAACGCAGCAGGAGTCTCCTGCCACAGTGACCTTTCTCCATGATGTTTTCCAATCCTGCTGCAGAACCTGAATCAGAACCCACGGACACTGCTGCCCAAGTTCTATGGCCTGTACTGTGTGCAGTCAGGGGGCAAAAACATCCGCGTGGTGGTGATGAACAACATCCTGCCTCGGGTGGTGAAGATGCACCTCAAGTTTGACCTGAAAGGCTCCACCTACAAACGCAGAGCATCCAAGAAGGAAAAAGAAAAGTCCAGTCCTACATACAAGGACCTGGACTTCATCCAAGACATGCCTGAGGGCCTGATGTTGGATGCAGACACCTTCAGCGCCTTGGTGAAAACGCTGCAAAGAGACTGTCTGGTAAGGAGGGGACAGTTTGGGGAGCAAGTTCATGAAGTTAAGTGGCTCTTCAGCATGAGGAAGAGCAAATGGTTAAGAGTCTTGCTAATCCGCTAACCCCAAAGCAGGCTAAGTCCCTTCTGCTGCCCTTTTCCCTGAAAACAAAGCAGTGAGGCTGGATCTCGTGGCAGCCTTCGGGACCAGCGCTGCCTTCCTTTGCCCAGTACATTGAACTGGCAGCCTGTGGCTGGGCTGCTGGGACTGACTACGGTTTTCCTACACACTGTGCAACAGATGTGTGTGTCATTTGCAATTCTGCAGCCCTTTGGGTTGTTTGTGGAAAGATCAAACTCTGTGCAACCAAGCCCAGAGGTTCCTGTTGGTACAGGAAAATCCAGGCTCTGGCAAAGGAGCTGTTGATGGGAATGTGGACAGGCTGCTCTGTGCTTTGGGGTCTGTGCTGTCTTTGAGCTGCTGGCCTGACAGAATGTTGTCTTTGTTCTTAAATTCAATACTAACCTGCAGGTGTTGGAAAGTTTCAAAATCATGGACTACAGTCTCCTGCTTGGGGTTCATAACATAGACCAGCAGGAACGGGAGCGGCAGTCGGAGGGAGCGCACAGCACGGCGGATGAGAAGCGTCCCGTGGGGCAGAAGGCTCTTTACTCCACAGCCATGGAGTCCATCCAGGGTGGGGCTGCCCGGGGGGAGTCCATAGACACAGATGACACGTAGGTGCCAACCTGGGTCACGTCCACTGTGGGGAGGAGGGGTGGAGGTGGAGGCTTGAGTAGAGAGCCCCTAGCGAGGCCCAGGCGAGCATCTCCCGGGGGTTGTGCTGCTGCTGCTGCCAGTCAAGCAGAGTGAGGTGAAAGGGGGCAGCTGAGGTGGGAGATGTCTCTATAAGGTTCCAGCCTTACAGCTTCTCTCTCCCTAGGCAGGGCTGTAGGTTGTCAGCTGCTGTAACATTCTCAAAACATCCACTCATGCTGTGGGGAGGAGAAACTTAACTCCATGTCCAGTCACTGGAGTGGGAGTAGGGATCTGGGAGTTTGTTCTCCATTGCTCCGTCTTGCCCCCACCCCTCAGATATTCGTATACATTGATCCGGTCTCCTCTCAACCTTCTCTCCTCCATACTAAACACCCCCCAGGGCTCTCAGTCTCTCCACAGGGGAGATGCTCAGCTCCCCCAGTCATCCTCATGGCTCTCTGGTGGACTCTCTCCACCAGGTCCCTGTCTCTATTGATCTGGGGAGCCCTAAACTGGATACAGTATTGCAGGTGTGGTCTCATCATACTGCAGAGCAGATGGGGAGAAGAGCCTCCCTAGCTCTGCAGGCCACACTTCTCCTGATGCACCCCAAGATGGTATTGGCTCTCTTGCCCACGAGGGCACATTGCTAGCCCATGCAGAATTTCCTGCCCACCTGAGCAAGCTACCCTGGATGATGCTGCCTTGGCAGGGAGGTTGGACTCTCTCTCTGGAGATCCCTTCCAACCTCTAAAGTTCTGTGATCTTTGGAATCCCTGACAATACCCTGAGGCCATCCCAGTGCAGTTAGAATTTGGCTGAGTAACTGGTGGGGCTGTGGGTTGTGAGGGGTTGCCCAAGACCTATCCTGTGCTGTGCCCAGTCTGCAGCTCCTGGGCTGCAGGTGGCTCCTGGATGGTGCTTGCTGGCTTTGTGGACCAAGCTTGCTAACAAATAGTGGAGTTTGCTGCTAGGTGCTGTCTGAAACCAGCTGCTCCAGTTTGGGTGGTGGATCAGCCACAGTGGAGCCAGGATAATGCTTTGGTGTTTCCAGTCCTTCAGGTGACATCACTAATTGCAGTGGCCTGTCTGACTCCTGCATGCCTTTGTCCTGTGCTGGTTCTGCTGGCTGCTTTCTGGCAGAGATGATGCCATGTGGCACAGGTCCTGGCCTGACAGTTGATGTTTGGTGATCCAAGCAGACCCCAGGGACACCTTTGTGTGAGGTGGCCTGGGTCAGGAGGCGACTTCCCATAGTTGTGCCTCGAATGCCTCTGCAGGTTTTGCATTGTCTGACCACACAGCAGAGCCCTCAGAGGGCAGCTGCCATCCCCCTTGCTGCAGATCTCAGGGGCACTGCAGCTGCTCTCTTGGAGGCTGAGGTTTTGTTTTGCCTGCAGGATGGGAGGAATCCCAGCAGTGAACGGCAAAGGAGAGCGCCTGCTGCTGCACGTGGGGATAATCGATATCCTCCAGTCCTACCGGTGGGTACTTGGCACTGGCCTCTCCTTCCAATGTCTTAACATCTCTGTTGATGCTGAATGAAAGCAGAAAGGTGTCCTTCCTGCTGAGGAGTTTGGTGATGAGGAGGCAGCTGCCTAAAGCTTTCTGCCAGCACATGCGGTGGGCTGGGATTTCTGTCTTGGCCTTAGAGCAACTGCCCACACTCAGCCATGTCTCTAGGATGCCATAAGCTGAGCAGCTCTCTGCCCAGGATGTACCCTCTCTGTGCCTAGGATGTACCCATGGAAGGTGGCTTTCAGTTCCTCTTCCAGCCCAGCTCCTCCTTCCCTGTAGGGTTGCCAGGCAGTCCTGACCAGAGATGCTGATGTCCTCAGCCAGCCTCTGCCAGCTGGAGGGAAGCTGCCTGCTGGATGGAGGAGGAATCATTAGCAGCTCAGAAAGCACAGAGTACCTGCCTGAATCTGTTTTTTTCTCTTTCTCTCCTCTTCTGCCCTGGGATTAGGTTCATCAAGAAGCTAGAACATACCTGGAAGGCCCTTGTACATGATGGGGTGAGTGCCTGCAGAGGCAGGAGCTGCCCGGGGTCACCTGCCTTGGTGCTGGTTGGTGCTGATTACCTTGCCTGTGCTGCCTGAGCTGGCATAGCTGAAGCTCTCTCATGAGGCCAAGCTCTTGTCTCTCATGCCTCCACAGCAGGGCAGTCAGCTTTTCTTGCTCACTCCACCTCCTCCCATGTTTAGCTGTCATGATATGCAGCATTCCTCCTCTGCTCCCATCTGCCATTTTCCTCCTCCCTGGGATACCAGGAGCTGCACACAAGATGCATGCACTGGTGTGTGTGTGTTGGAGCCCTGTGTTTGCTCTCTTTGCTGCCTGGCTGTGTTTCCACTCCAGGAAGTTATCTGTTACTAAATCCCTCTCGGTGCTTGCCTGCTCTCCTGTCTCCTGCAGCAGCCAGGTGCATGTTTATGAAAGAGCAGCCTGGGATGTGGAAACCATTTGTCAGCAATGCATGTCCTAGCTTCCCTTAAATAACCAGGCAAGTGAAATGTGTAGCTGCCAAGTCACAATCAAACATCAGATGCAGAGACAGCTTCAGGTTTATTACTCTGAACGAAAAATGCAAACGGAGACCTTGGGCTGAGTGCTGGTGCTGTGTGTAGAGGTGTCCAGGTGTGCTTTGAGTGGCAGCTGACACAGCCAGAGGAAATGTGCATGCAATCAAGCCAGTGTTTGAAAAAATCCAGGCAGGCTCCAAGGGCTGCAGTCAGCAAAATCCATTCTGAAATTCCAGCAAGAACATCAGGAAATGCAGGCACATCAGAGGCAACTCTCCGGGGTTATTTATGGCGTTAATCAGATCACTTCACTTAAGCCTTTCCATTTTAGGACTCTATCAGCACTAAATGTTGGAATAAAAAAGATTGCATTTGGTTGTTAGAGGAACTCTGCCTCCAGGGGTCGTTTCCAAATGAAACAGTTGCTTCTTGCCTTTGCAGGACACGGTGTCAGTGCACAGACCCAGCTTCTACGCAGAGAGGTTCTTCAAATTCATGACCAACACAGTGTTCCGAAAGAACTCCTGTGAGTACCCAGCTCAGAGCTGCTGCCTCGCTCCTGCTGCTTCAGACCACTCGGAGAGGCTTGGGGATGGAGTCTGAACAGACTCCCACTGGAACACAGAGCAAAGCTGGGGAGCTGCAGAGCCTTCTCAGTTTGTCACATTGTGATGGTTTGGGAGTTCCCTGCCCCACCACCCACCACCACTTAGTAAAAATCCCCCAGACTAGACTCAGCCAGCTGGAAGTTAAGGACTGAAGCTCTATTTACAGCTCAGCACAATGCACAAGCAGAGATATACACAATAGACAGGAATATGTACAGAGATATACAAGTTAAAGGTAATACGGAAACACACTACCCCTTCCCAGAAATCAGAGTCCCCAGGAGGGGCTCCCAACCTTGCTTCCTTCTGCTGTAGCAGGTTGCAGAGAGCCACCAGGTGAAGCTCATCTGTTTGCCCAGCACAGAAGCCATGGAAGTGTGACACACAAAAAAAGCTGAGATAAAGAACTGAGAGAAGAGTTCACTGAGCAGATCAGATAATCGTGATACAAATGCACAGTGACCTCAGCCTGTCTGCAGCAAAAGCACAGCAGAAAGCAGCACCAGGCAGGAGCAAGCAAGATGAAAACCCAAGACAGGGAGCTGCTCCCCGACCCCTCCCTGTCCCACTGCCATCCCAGCGGATTGCCAGCACCCAGAACCCAGAAGCAGCAGCCTGAGCAGGAGGCCTCTCATGTCACAATCTGAGCTGCAAGCCCCACGGTGCTTGGCTCCAACCAGCACATTCATTTTGAATCTGGCATGAGGCAGGATGGTTTTGAGTAACAGCAGCAAATACTCAGCTTAATCCACGGCATCTGCTCAGACTCCCACCCAGGAGCTCTCCCTGCAGCCTGGCTCAGGCTCAGCCCCTTGGAGGTGGCACTTGTAGGGCACCTGTGTGGGTATCAGAGGGCAGAGGCCTCTCGCCATGAAGGGAAAAATGCCTTGGGGTGACAGGAGTCGGTGGTGGTCATTTCATCTCCTTCCCCTCTCCCCCAGCTCTGAAGTCCTCTCCCTCGAAGAAGGGGCGCAGTGCCTTGCTGGCTTCATTTCATCTCCTTCCCCTCTCCCCCAGCTCTGAAGTCCTCTCCCTCGAAGAAGGGGCGCAGTGCCTTGCTGGCTGTGAAGGCAGCCGGGCCCATGGCCGCGTTCTCCGCCAGCCAACTGCCCTCCGAGAAGGACGAGGCTCAGTACGACCTGCGCGCGGCCAGGAGCTACCCCACGCTGGATGATGAAGGTAGGGGTGGTGGCTGCAGCCTGGCTGAACACCCTCTCTTTCCTAGCAGTTCCTTAGGATCCTCCCCTCTTCTCGCCACGTTCCCCTGCTGTGCACCACTGCCTCTCCTCTTGCTCACCGAGCAGCTCCTCACTGCATGTCTTGCTGTGCTTTGCAGGTGCTAAAGTTAAGCAGGACAGGGGAGAAGGTAAGAGTGTGGTTGTCTTGTGGTGGCATTAGCAGTTAGCTGCCTGGGAGAGCACCGAGGAGGACAGAATCCATTCTTGGCATAGTTCTGCAGTACAAATGATTGCTTATGTCACCTCTGCATTGCCAGCTGGCACCAGCAGGCATAGCCCAAAAACAATCCAAGAGGTGAATTTTCTACTTTTAAAAAACACACACACAAAAAAAAATAGGGGAGAAGGAAGAGGCCTGGGAGCAGCAGGACTCTGATGGCAGTGTTTGGACAGTTAGGAGATTGTAAACCAGACAAATGGCCTGGTTCTGTGCTGCCTTTTCATCACTTCCATCTGGGCTGAAGTTACAGGTGAGTGCTGGAGGGCAGGCTCCTCCAGCTCATAGATGTTAGCTTTTTACCTGTCCAAAGCAGTGAGCCCTGGATTCAGCTCATTCACTGGGCTGTTTATATCTGGGTGATCCAAGCCCTTCCTGCAGCGTGGGTTACCAGTGAGGTGGCTTCACTGGCATCTTTCTGCAGCATCTGTCTGGTGCTTGTGGCTCTCACTAGAGGAGGCACCTTGGGAGAAGCTGCTGCATTCATGAACTTAGAATCATAGAATGTTCTGGG
>WBNM01029539.1:8309-35814 GCA_013399055.1 Ramphastos sulfuratus
AAAAAAAAAGACACAATAGAAATATTAAAGGAGTACTGAGCAAAATAAATGGCTTCTTACTTGTCCAGAAGTCAGACTGCTAGCAGTGTAAAGTATGTGACCTAAGATGCATGAAAGGAGGGGGGGTGGGAAATGAAGAAATCAAGATGAATGATCTATGGTAAAATAAAGCTGGAAGTTTTGGTATAGGCCAAGATTGTAGAATCTGTGGAAAATCAGTGCTAGACATAGCCTCATCACTGGTAATATGAGCCAAAACAGTTATCTGTCTTTTCTGGCTGAGAGTTACAATACACAGTACCTCCAATCTTGGTTGCCATGAACATAAGGTATTCTTCCCAAGATTTACATCTTTAAAATATATGAACTGTTCATAAGTGATTCCCAGGCGTTTAGTATTTCAGATGCTTTTCTCAATCTTGTAATTTAAGAATTTTGGAATCAATCTTTCTGTTGAAATATGGAGCTTCTAGATTCTGTCTGACGATGACAGTTCTTGTTTAGCTCCTTGCATTGAGTTCTCCCCAGCGCTGCTTCTTGGCTTCAGTGAGACTTTTGCACATTGTAAGCAGGAAGAAAACATTACCAGTAAGTTCTGCAAATTGTTTGAGATTACATATAAGTTATATAAAAGTTATGGGCCATACCTTTTGTACTTGACAGCAGACCAGTTCAGTAGCTTGCTTTCTAGGTTCACGTTCAGCATAAGTTTAACATCCTGAAATGAAGCTGTTGCCGTCCATTTCAAGTAGAGTTAGTTAGCAACTTCTGTGCTTAATTTATCTAGCTGTTTATCTGAGAATTTTCTGGGTTTAGCTATTTAGTGTCTTGCCAATATTTGACTAGTCAGCTCCAGAATCTCCTCATTCCAGATTCAAAGTTTGAGATTTGGCAGGGAATACTGTCAGGTGGCCAAAGCTGTGTCCTTTTCTGCCACTGTAAAGATCATTCCTGTTGAATTGCAACCTTATGAGCAGTCCTGTTTGTGTGTGATCAGAAGAGCCTGGCTTCTAAACTATGAAGTGATTTTGTCTGATCCAAGCCTACTTCTGCCTATGGCTTTAAGGCCTTAGTAGAGTTTTTTCTTGAATGTTTTTTCCTCTCTGCATATTTTTATGTCAGATATTGGAACTGTGGGCAAGATTGGTCTTGGTGGGTTTTAGTCTTTGAGTGCTTTCAGCAGGTATAAATGTTAGGGATGGCCTGAGTGATAAGCAGAGGTGTGCATTTAAAGGTATGGAAAGGAGTGCCGGCTAAACAGCGGACACAGACACATGACGTCAACAGAGATGTTGTCTTCTGGCAGAGTGAAACAACATGTTAGACTGACAGAGCAAGGGGAAAGAGGTGTAAATGGGGAAGCAGATGGAAGAGGCTACAGCCATGAATTCTAGATGTTTCTATTTGCTGGCAAACCAAGGCCCAAATGAGCTTTTCTCTGCAAGTAGTTGTCCCTGTAGAAGAAGACAACCCACTGGTACCATGTAGTCCAAGTGATTTGAATCTGTGTTGTAGATTTTTGCTTAGGTTCTAAACAAAAGTTGAGTTCAAGCTGTGCTTACAAATTGTGTGAGGGAAGAGCAGTGACTTGTGAGCTAGTGCCTCCATTATAAGTTGTCTGTTTGCCCAAAGACTTCTCTGTCACCTTCTGAACCTTTGGTAGGCAAGAAGGAGGACTAGCTTGTGGTTTGTGAGAGCTGTCACACAAACTGGCAGTTTGAAAGATCTGTAAGGAGAGCTTCATGGTTAAGTCATTGAACATCACCTGTGGGACTGGAGTTTCTCTCTTTGACTGTTTGCTGATGGTTTGTTCCTTATTTTGTAGTAGTTTGGAGCAGTTGAGATCAGGTTTATACTGTTGCAGGAAAGTCAGCGGATCATTTGTTTGTTACCCTGAGAACTCAACTCCTGAACATCTCAAAATGGATGTCCCTTCACTTTCTGTCCTTAATATTTTCTGCATTGCTTTCTTGTCTGTCTAATGTGGAAAATATTACTTCCCTTCACAGTGTTGTGGAGGTAGGCTTCATGACTGAAAACTTCTTGACATTTTGAGGTGCTCTACATAAAAGCGACATGGAAACTACTTATACGAATCAGGAAATGACATGGCAGGGCACACAAGAAGTGTAGCCACATATCCAACAGCAAGGCTGAACAGAAATGTTGCAAAGTTATCTCTTCAGCTGCTGTTAAAAGTTTTGATCCACATTTCCAACAGTTATCTGAGATCAAATATATAGCCAGACAAACTCTTTTGGTTTTACTTGAGTGTTAAATACTCAGAATGTTTCACAGAAATTTGTATTTATTTTTGTTTGCACAGGCTCACTGGAGGGAAAAATTGGTGTGATTTCTGTGGAACACTATTAAAACCACTTCTAAAACAAGAGAGTGAACAATTATTTTGTCTAGCAGTGAATTGTGAAGCTATTTCTGTTTAGCTTTACTGTTATTAGTAAATTTTGGAGGTGCAAAGCTTCTTCCTTGAGTTTAGTTCTGCAATCAAGCTAACTTAGAAATGGACAAAAACCTATTGTCTGTAGTACTGAATTTCCCTTTTCTTATTGATAGCCAAGGGCCTCATTTTGAAGAGAAGTGTTGGGTGAAATCTTGATTCCACTCAGGTCCATGGTAAAAAAGTCACAAACCAAACAAAGACTGTCGAAGTCAGAGAAACCTTTCATCAGCCAGCTGCTTTTCTCATTGAAGGTGGCAGAAAGGCTGTGAAATCACATTTTTAAATATTCCTTTGCCTTGGAAAGTGCAAATAAAAATGCAGCTTTATACTCTGCCCTCTGTAATAGTATCAGACAAAAAACAGGCAGAAACATGATCTTCTATATAACTAACCAGAATCTTTTTGCTGTCTCCATACATACTTTTCCCAGGGTGCTAGGATGGTAAATATTTTAGCAGAGGGAATTAACTCTACTTTTCTTCCTTTATGTTCTGTTATCAACGAGACAAGCCCACACCCTCACTTTGCCTCATTTTTGGCTCTCTTTCTAAACCTTAAAATTCCTGTTCCTGCATTGAAACACAATTAAATTGAGGCTTAATGTGGTGCCTGTTTTATGTAATCTTGCTTTCTGTTTTGTTTTTTTTTTTTTTTTAATTCTTCCAAGTCTGAATCTCATGAATCAATGTGCATTCACATTTCATCTGAAATTTTCTAACTCTCCTCAGCATGCCCTAAAGCTTCCCTTTTTTGGTTTATGAAATAATAATAAAAAGCTTAACTCTTCAGATTAAGTTGTAACCGCTTTATACATTAGACAGACAGTTTCAGTTTAACAAAGTAAAAATGGTGTGAGAGAGAAATTGCAGCTTGATTATTTTTGAAAATATTCAGATTAGAATGTCATCTTTTATGAGGTTTTTTTTTATAACCACTTAGATTGATACGACTCTCTAAAGCTGCTCTGTTTTTCATCACACATTCTCATCTGTAAAACCTTCATTTTTATTAATCTTTGTACAATCTGTACAACTTTGAGATTAATCATTTTAAAAGAGCTACTCTCCAAGTGTTGAGGATTTGCTGGGCTAATGGTAAAAGCAAGCTCTTCTAAATGCTCCACTACA
This sequence comes from Ramphastos sulfuratus, assembly GCA_013399055.1. NCBI lineage: Eukaryota > Metazoa > Chordata > Aves > Piciformes > Ramphastidae > Ramphastos > Ramphastos sulfuratus. The sequence goes on from WBNM01029539.1 coordinate 11,898, forward strand.
CAGAGCGCTAGCTTGGCATTTTGTGTGCCTAAGTATCAGTCTTTGTTTCACAGTTATCTAGAATTACATTTTATGGCTGTGTTTCCAGGTCTGTTTCTGGCTGCCTAGAACCAGAGAACAAAATATACTGAGTCCTTTTTTCATGAACTCGAATGCTACATATTTATAGTCCAGTTCTGTCTTTGTGCAGTTCCCATTGAAGTTGGAGGGAGTCATACATTTAGAAGTAAATATATGACAAGTAAACTAGACTGGGAAGCCAAATCCTTCAGTCCTTGCTCAAAAAATTCTGTTGGATCCTGGCAAGACAATTTGGCTTCATCTGGGCTTGCTTAGTTTTTGACTCCTTGTAGGACTTCTGGAGATACCGGTCTAGTGTCTCTCCTAAATAGAGCTCTGGGCCTCATTAGTGATTTTTTTTTTTTTCCTGTCTTTGTTCGTTCAGCTGTTCATTCCCTGACTACCTCCTGGCTTTAACTGAAGTTCTCCTGGGGGCTACTGACCCCCTGAAGCAGGGGAAGACACAGAGTAGGAGCTTTGGCCATGCTCTCAGCTGTGCTCTGAATGCACTTGCAGCAGGGGAGTGAGTGGTTCCCTTGGCAGTCCTCCAAGCTGTTGTGGTGTTGCCTGAGCAGCTCATCCTGCTGGGAGGGGAGATGTGGGTCCTGCTCCCAGAAGCCTGTCTCTCCTTAAGTATCAATGTTTACCTACCCTGGATTATCACTGTCAGTCTGAACAGCACAGTGTCATCTCTAATATATCTTTTTAATTTATATTGCATGTATTGCTAGTGGATCTGGGGTGTACAGAGTACACATTGAAGGGCTTTGTTGGAAATCTAGATTGTTATCTAGTCCTGAGAGTCTATCAGGATAATTTTTCATTATTACACTTACAGACTTGGTGGCTTAAGTGTATCAGGCATTGTCTCTTTGCCTGCTCTTTAACTCTAGTTAAACAGAGAGTGCCTGACTAGAAAAGATGAAAGTTAAGCAAGCTCCTGCCCCATTAAGATTTCCATTTAGTTGGGGTATCACAGGTATGGATTCATTAGTTACTTACATTGCTCATGTATGGGGCATTGCATCTGACCAGTATCTCTCATATGCAGTGAAGCAGGCATATGAGTTTCAGTAATTTATTGGGAGATTTATATTGGTTCATCTACCACTGCTTTTGTTTTAGTATGTAAGTTCCAGCAATATGAAACAAGTCAGCTGTACAGACTGTGGTATAGGTTTAGTGGCACACATTATGGATGCACTGAGTAGAAAGGCTGGAATTAAAAAGAAAATTGCACTTCACAATGAGGTTGCTATTGGTGCAGAGCAAGGTAGAAGTTCAAGAGGGCAGTAACTGGAAAGAACATTTACCTGTGAATTTCTGTCTCCCTGAAGGCCAGATTATTCCATAGTGTTTAATGGTGAAGAAATAATATCTGAACCAAGAAATCTCAGGTGATCCATTTTGCTGTCATCATCCATATGACCACGCTGGGTACCAGCCCATGTTGATGGAAATGTGCCCAATGTAAAATGGGAACTTGATTATTAAAGTGTCTCTCCTAGGATGCTGATTAAGTGGATGACAATTCATTACTTAGTATATTATGGTCCAAGAGGCTCAGAAAACAGGTTTTAATCTTTAAAGTTTTGCAGCTGTATGTACAGTTTTAGTGAAGTATAACCAGAAATAATGGGAGGAAATAAGAAAAAGGCAGAATGTTGAAGAAAGCTTCCCAACTGTGCAATAAAAATTGAGATGGAGATCATCTGGAGGACACCTCCCATTCATAGAGCCATTCCTTAGGGCACAGACAAAGTCTTTGTTCTGCTGCTTATTCCTGGGAGGAATTATTTCAGAACTCACTGGGCTTTACAAAAACAATAATCACAGAAAGATGGAAACCATGTGAATTTGTAAGGAAAGTTAGACTGTGTTTTATAGTATAAGCTTTTACTGTGTATTCCTGTTCTTCCTTCTAAAGTTTCTCTCCTGGGAATTTTTCTTATCTAACTTTGTGTCTCTTGTTTATTGTAATGTGTGAGGTTGCTAGCACAGGCATGAATGAGAGGTTACATGGTTACTCAGGGTGACTAATGCTGGAGTTCATGTTTACCCTTCACTTGCTACTACATTACACATCAGCAATAGGTTCTACTGCAGGACTTCCTCCTATAAATGGAAGTTCTCATTTAATTTTGGTTTTAAAATGCACTGTTTGATTTGTGATCAGCACAGGTATCACCAGTTCAAGCCTTTTTTTTTTTTTTTTGGGTTTTTTTTTTTTTTTGTTTTGTTTTTGTTTTTAATGATCTTTGGACTTGTGCCTTTAAACGAAGAAGAAAATTTGATAATGATGATAGGGAATCTGAACTGAGCAAGTGGTGAAAGCAAATGCTAGGTTGTTACTCTTATTAGGGAACAAAAGGCCATATCTGGGCCCCGGGCAGAGAGGAGATCCTGTTTGGCTGGACATGATGCATATTTAGAGAAGAGTTTAAACCATTTAAATCAGATAACAGTATCATAATTTATCTTTTACTACAGATATACCTACAAGATCAGAGATACTTCCTTGTGGCCACTCTATAACTTAGTTCATTATTGTCATCTGATTGCCACTTAAAATTGAAATATGCAGAGCATAGCTGCCTAAAGGGTGTGGCCTTTGATTTGGATAGCCAGGTGGGGCCAGGACTTGAAACTAGCATTTCAAACAGCAAAGGAATTGATCTAAAGGAACACATCTGCCAGGTGGCAAGGTCTTAAAGCTGCTCTGGGGATGAATAATGTGGAATACTGCAGAAAGAGTTGTTCCCAGGTACTGCTCCCCTCCTGTTTAGTGAGGCTCACAAACTCTTTAGACTTCTCCAGCGTTCTAGTTCCACTGGCTGTTCTGCAAACAACTTAAGAGGTTTAAAACTTCCTTGTAATTCTACTCTGCACATGAACTTTGAGTGAAGAGAAAGGAAGGACCAGTGAAATGAGAGTCTGGGCCTCGGGGACCTCTTCAGATTGCTATTGCAAGCATTTGGCAAGGACTGGGATAACATCCTCTGTATCCATCTTTGTCCCTAGCTGTGTGCCCTTGGGCTTTGTTCCGGGCTTTCTAATTTCTAGCGAAGTGTAAAACATGAACATTTACTGTTGCCAATGCATATTAATTTATGTGGCAATGTGCATATTAATGTAAAATATATTAAAAAAACCTCCCAATAATTTATTTACATAATGTTGACATTAGGAAGATTACAAACAGGAAGCATAGCAATGTTCCAAACATTCTGGACAGGAGAACATAGGATTTTGAAGAACATAAATAGTTAAAACATGTAGTTGTGACACCTTCAAGACACAACTAATGTTATAAAGTTTTAAAGTTGTTGTGATGATGCTGCATGAGGAATGCTGAACATTTATAGTTAATAAGGATAGGCTGTTTATTTATTTATTTGTTTGTTTTATATTATTTTTATAAAGGGTTAATTTGTAGTGCATCTTGCAAGCTGATACGTGGGATAAATAGTTTGGACACTGATTTGTAATTGTTGTTTATGAGTACATGACTGCTATTCTTATAAATGTCATCACTTTCTTGGTAGTATCTGGTAATATCTGAGTCATGAGGTGCTGACAAAAATCCACTGCACTTAATGTGAAACTTGAGGCATTTTACTCATTCCAAAAGATATTAGCAATAGGCAGCCCCACATTTAACTGATAAATAAAGTGTACATGTGCACATGACACAGTTATGCTGCTATGTGAATTTTTTCCTCTTACCTAAAATCTTTGTTGGAAATACATCATAGTTCAAGTCATGACATTTCTTTTTTTTTTTTACTGGGCTGTCTTAATGGATACTGGTAGATGGAGTCAGTGCATTGTGCCAGTGAGAGCAGATCCATAAAAGGTAGAACAGGCTTCCTTTAATTAATTTCATTTGAACTTGGATATTCTGTCTACAAACTCTGCATGTGTTATCTCCAACTTAAGAAATTAAACCTTTCACATGGAGCTGAATATTGAAAAAATATTTCATTTTTCCATTATTCCTTTCTTTATTTACAGCCATACAGCAGGATATGAAAACGAGAACCACAGTGCTCCCATGTTATACAGCTGTGGGGCCCAATACAGAATACACACCCATGGAGTTTTTAGAGGCATACAAGTGAGTATAGCAGGGAGGTAAACCAGCTGCCTATTTACAATGTTCATTTATTACTTCACCAATATTATTAAACCCACCCTTGTTTTGCTGTTTCCCTGTCATATCAAAAAATACTTTACTTAAATGTCCCTGACTTCAGTGAAGTATAAACTAAGAGTTCTTTCTGACACTTAAAATTGTTTATTTTTCATTCTAAAGTATATCTGCAGAACAGTATTCCTTACCAGCTTCTCAGGATGATCAACAGTTGGACTCAATGATCTTAGAAGTCTTTTCCAACCAAAGCAATTCTATGATTCTCTGAAAATATAATGAGCCAGTTTCCAACTTCTAGGTCAAATCACTTGGGCTGTGTGAAGCTTCTATGGTTACAATGGACTACACATCATAACTGTATATAAGGAAGTGTTAGATGACATTTTGCTTTTATGGATTTCTGAAACTTTACTAATTCAACCACATTTCCTTAAAACAAAATGTAGTAGGTGATGGCTTCCTAATGTCTAAGCAATTAGTGAATATTTGGAAGGAATTCATGGGAGTCAATTTCCTCCCTTTCTGAAGCAGTCATATCGTCAATAAACACCACTAAAAAATATACCTTCTGAAAACTGATGGCAAAGTCATTACACAGTATCTGTCTCTTCTGTGTTTCTCTGTGTTGTCAACATACATCAGTTGTGTTCAGATAGCATCTTTTCTCCTTTTCCTTTCCTCTATAGTTTAACAAGTCATTATTTAGTGGCAAACTCTCAGAAATAGGCTGGTGAGCCAGATTGTGTTGAGTGAATAAAAGTTAGGAGTTGACATTGTTTAAGGAAGTTAATTATCCCAGAAGGAGAAGATCATCCTTGATGGAACATTGTGACAGTGGCCAAAATGCATTAAGGCTAAACTATTCACCAGCTCCACCTAGGGTTTTTTTTTGTGTTTTTTATTTTTTGTTTTTGTTTTTTTAATGTTGTTGGGTTTTATTGTTTAGTTTTAGTTTTGTTTTGAGTGTGCTTTTTTTATTTTGGTTTTTTTTTTTTTTTTCCTTTGGAGTGTTTTTTTTTCTGTCTGTTATGTTTTGGTATTTTTGTGTGTGTGTGTTTTATACCAGTTAGTATTAACCCAAAACATTATTTTCCCTGTCCTTTAACTTCATATGAGTATTTAAAATAAGGAGGGGAATGCTGCACTGACTCATCTCTTACACTGGTATAAACTGAAAACTATTTCATATGCCAATGACTGTTCTTTCAGCATTATATGACTATACATGAGGTCAGATTGTGGTCCATTTAATCTTGCATGTAAATATTGGTGAGATAATTTAATAAGTAGAGTTCATGATATTTCACCTTCAGATAACTTAAACACTCTGCAAAGAAGAGATTAAGGCATACTAAGGCTGTACTCTGTTAATGTAAAATAAAATAAAATAACCACTTTGCAGCATAACATATTTAAGTGTTTGTCCTGGAGGAGTGCCTCTGATTGTTTGAATATGTTAAGTAAAAGCTTGAGAAGATGCCTGTTGCATTATCAAGTCTGTCGTTGTAGGATGTCCGACGGGTGCCAGGAGTAGCTCCAACTATTGTCCGCTCAGCAAGCGAGACAAACGAGAAACGCCCCTTCATGTGCGCGTACCCCGGCTGCAACAAGAGATACTTTAAGCTGTCCCATTTACAGATGCACAGCAGAAAGCACACTGGTAAGTGTCAGCCTGGGTTGGTATAAATCACCTCACAGCACGGCACAGCAAAGTGGGCAGGGTAATTTTAAAATAGCAAAAGGTGCAAGAAATGATCTGCCAGGTCAGGGGCAGTGAGAATCTGTCAGATGAGTATGTATGTACTCTGTCATCTGGGCAATCCCTCTTGGGTGCAGAAGGCTCTGAATCTAGTGAAGAAAGGTGCAGAGCAGCGCTGACAGCTAGTACATCACCTCCCTCCCTCTCTCATAGGACATCATTCAGGGCTGTGAATCGCAGCCTTTTTTGAAATGCGTTGTTATGGTACATCTTTAGCTATGCTCCTTGTGCATTTGTTTTGATAGCCTATCGTATTTTTATTTAGGCAGTTCTTTTTGTGCTAACCTAGAAATCTGTGGGTAAAATCTGTAAAGAGGGATGCCACACTAAGCTCACCATTGGAAGGTCAAAAGGATGAAATAGACAGCAGGAAGGAAGCTTATACTGCTGTGACCTAGCAGATGGCCTAATGTTTCATAAAAAATAGTTGCAGACTTTTAATTTTGGAGACCACATGGTGACATCTGTAAATACTTTTCACAATTAACTAATGAGGAGTGAACATTGCAAAATGTTTTTCATTTCTGAACAGGCAACTCACAAAATATTAAGGTAGACATCTTCAGATTACACAATCAAAATAATTTAGACCGTAACTGGAATTTGGTCTTTACAGCTGAAGGTCTAAAGAAATACTATTCTACTTTCTGCTAATATATTTGAAACAGAAGAAAATTTGGAGATCCTTTGGGATCCATTAATTGTGATATTTTTCTTGAGTATGCCTGAACAGTTCTGGATTTTTCTTAGAGTCACTATTTCTTTCATTCTGAAAGTGATTACTATGTATGTTAATAGTCATGATTTGTTTGTCTTGGTCCTGTATTTTATTCCATTTAGTTGCTTGGCTTTCATGATGTTATTTCTGGATGCATCACAAGAACTTCAGCTTACTTTTTTTTGAATTTTTTTTTTCTTTAACTAGAGAATATTTCCAGCATTATACCACATGTAATCTAAGCATGTAGCACCTCAAAAGTCCCAGAAGACATAGGGGATAGAACTTTGACTGTCTAACATCCCTAGAGAGACTCCTCCCATTGTCTTTGAAGTCCTGCATGCCCCTTTCTTCTCCTTAGGTTTCTGCAACAATGGAGCATGCACACACCCCCACACACCCCCACACCCATCTGTACAGGTGGGCCTAGGTTTTCTGCTACTATATTTTGATACATGTACAACAAAACTTCTGTTTTTCACAAACCTTTGCAAGCTGCTTTCCATAAGAGGCCAACTTGATTTCCAAAGCTTGTTTTTCTGATACTAGTACTGCCATTGAGAAGACCAAGCTTTTGTAAGCTTTTGAGATTGGTTGCAGCTAAAGAGAGCAAGCAGGCATCAGTGCAGTGCTGGTAGGAGAATTGTGTGGGTAACTTCCATTCAATTTTAGGATCAATGGAAACTCTCTTATTTATCAGGCTTGCAGGGTTTTGTCTTCTCCTTTAATGTAGTCATGGGTTTGAAGCTCTTCTGCCTGTCTTACTGTAGTGGTAGGTCAATGTTTTAAATGATGAACATATGATTTGAAAACAGTCTGTTACCTATATCCGATATTAAACCAGCAGAGAGTATCTCTGCAGAATAATGCTGGCTTTTGAATATTGTTTTTCTTTCTACAGTAGATACTTACAGAGGATTGGCTCATCAGATCTTCCATTCTGCACTGGTTCCACTATTGTATAATGAAGCAGGGCCCTGAAACATAAAACTGGATTCTGTAACCAGTTTTTACCAATGTTTCAACACAGCCTTAGTTGAAAATATGTTAACATTTTGTACCCTCCAAGACAACTTATCCATTGTGAACAATGCCTTTATTGAAACATGTACAGCCAAAAAAGCTTTTTTCTTATCTTGGTCTGTTTTGCTGCAGAAGATAGACCTCTGGAAGGAAATGCAAAAATTCATATAACTTTCCAACAGTACAACAATTAATGTGAGTTGTCATCCTGTGGCAGACTTCAGAGACTTCTTTGCAGAAACAAATTGGTTTCTAGATCTCCATAAATTAAATTTATGGTGGAGACATCAATGTTCTTGCCAGAGACCCTTTGGATTCAGTGCCATGCATTGGAGAAACTGGATTTACCGTAACAGAAAACTGAGCATCTTTGCAGAGAAAATATCCTCTGCCCATTTGACAGGGATATTTTTTCAGCTTAAATACATTCAGCTGTAGGTATGAGTTTGTACAATGAAGTTCAAGAAACTAAACCGGGAAGGTTGTCCTGTATGTGGTAAGGACTCGGCTCCCTGTGGTGAATTTCTAACACTATAGGGGGTTCAAATAATGCAGTCTAATATTTTTTTTAAATGCAAACCATCTAATAATGATTTATTTGATTTGACAAAAGCAAATCACCTTTTACTATGTGCTGCTAAATGCCTTCCAGTCCTTAGTACAGTTAATTATTACAACAGTTTGAAAGATAGAGATATGTCCTTTATATACAGAGATGATGAACTGGTAAATGGATGTAGTTGTCCCTGCAAAAATTCTCCTCTTAAGAGTGCAGGGTGGTAACTTCCAGGATAACACTCTCTCACTAATGCTGTTTTGAAATATTGACCTTCATAGTTAAGCTGTGGAATACCACTCTGCAGAATACTGTGGAAGCTGAAAGCTTAGACGGGTTCAGGAAAGAACTGGACAAGTTAATGGAAAGCAGCTCCATTGGTGAGCTCCATTAGCTACACAGCCACCTTTGGATCAGAAAGCTGCTAACTTAGGGACTGCTGGATACTGGGGGAGTGTCCAGAGGAAATAGTACTGCATCCTTGCAATCTTCTGCTCTTGCAGGCATCTCTGGTGGGCCATGGTAGGAGACTTTTGGGCTGGATGGACCTTTGGCCCCACCCTACCATTGACTGCTTTTAGACTTCCGTTTCTATGGCGTAAAATAAGGACACTTACATGTTTAAAGTAGAGATTATTTTCAAGACAATCATGACATCTCACACCTGAACTTTGGTGTGAATGTGACAGGAACTGTTAGGCTCCCTCCTAAATAAATAAACATATCTTTTTATTTAAGTTTGCTAAAGCAAATTATATTGAATAGAAAAATGTTCTAAGGTAAAGTTGTGATTATGGGGTTGTACTCACTTGATTAAGTGGCAATACAAGAAAAAGGGTTTAAATTGATGGTATAGGCAAGACTTCAAGTTCTCTGCTTTCAAGATCAGCCTCATCCCTCATGTTTTCTTGTTAGCAGTGGACTTTTGCTCTTGCAGCACTCTATTTGTGCAACTGCTACAACAGCAGGAATTCCCATTTTCCCATGCACTTGGGCAAATGAATTCCTCCAGAGAAAATGTGCATGCTTATTCTAGTTTATTTTTAAGAAAATGACATTATTTTACTAGAACCATTTATTACAATACATGCAAAAGGTGATTCCTACTTGTTCTGTGGTTGTTGAGCTTTAGTTTTTCTAAATGTTTTCCCCAGATACTAAATCCTCTCTCATCTTGACTATTTCATTATGTACTAAGTTTGGCCTTTCTTTTGTGTGCCCTCTCAGTAATGAAATGTAAGTGATCGTGGAAGCTTCTGAGTCACAGGTGGAAGGACTGGTGAAGCTTCATCTTCACCTCCTGTTTTGATTTGAAATTGTATAGAGTCATATAGGAAGGTGTGACAGCATTATGGGTTATTTTTCATACATTAAGATGCTTTAGCCTTTTACTAGAGGGCTTTAATAGGCCTGGGGAAACTAGACACTGCTCTAACCCTTCTTGGTATCGTGATTTAGTGAGGTACTAACAGACCTTTTCTAATCTGAGATGTTTCTGTCATCCTGTTCTGATGAAATTTATGAGAGTTAACAGGTAGGTGATGGCTGGCTTTGGTGGGCATTTTGCTTGGCACTAGCTGATGTGGAAGATATAGAAGAAAAAGAAAATGAAGATTTCTGTCCAGCTATTGTGCCTCTCTTTGTTCGCTTGCTTTTTATTTTTCTACACAGTGTCATCCTATGTATCCAATCTTGGATTGATTCCTTTAATACATGCCTTGGTTGAATGAATCCTAATTTAATCCTGATTACATTTCAAGATATTTAGAGAAATACTTCACATGGATACTATCAGACCCACCATCCTGTTCTATTCAAATGCCTCCTTAGCCATCTTCTGCGTTTATATTGCAATTAGCAGACAATCATCCTGTCACTGCATTCTGCTCTGCTGACATTCCCCCTCTTAAATCTGCCAAAGGGCTGAATTCCTTGGAACTAAGTGGTTTCTGAAAAGCAGGCACCCCCCAGGGAGTCCTTGCGGTCAAAGTGTACAGAACTATTTCAAACACCTGTGGCAACTTTAATCCCTTCTGCTAATAAATTAAGCACAGCAGACATGGAAATTGTCCACACCTAGGTTCATGAATGAGTAAGTCCTTTGGGTGACTGTCACAGGAAGTTAGCTTGTTCTTGCAGATTCGGTCGCTTTCATGAAATTTTGATCCTAGCCACGTTTGTATGAGTTTGGAATGCTCTTCTTAATATGCTGCTTAGAGAGTGTTACCCTGATCAGAATGCTTCTGCTTTCAACCAAAACAGTTTGCAGTGGTATCTCAGAATACCAGTGTGACCAGAATATGTTTCCCTGTTGCAGTAAAATCAGAAACACAGACACCTGCATTTGTGATTTATGAAAGCGGTACATGTTTAAAAACATACTCAAAGAAATCAAACCCTCTGCCCACTTCAGCTGATGTTTTGCTTTAGATCCTTCCTACCGGACTTTTGTTTTACATCTCAGCTTTTCACTGTAGACAAAGCAGGTCCCAGCTGGTGTGGTGTGTACCTTCCAGATAAAAACTCCCAGCTTTTCATGAGAGATGTTTCATTACTTCTTGTGCTTAGGGCTGTGGCACTGTAACCAGTAATGTAATGTAGTATGTAATGTAGTATGACATGTAGTATATAATGTAGTATGACATGTAATAATGTCTGAGGCTTTTACAGGATTTTGGTGTTGTGTGAAGGGGTCTTGGTCTAGATGTGGATCAGATCTGAAAGATCATACAGCTCCTCCTGAAACAGCAAAAGGATTTAAAAACATTTCTTTTGTTGGCTAAATATCACCAACTGTTGTGTGCACTATATTAGTAGTATTTCCCTCTTCCCTCAAGCTCAATTGGTGCATTTCTTTTCCATGTTAATGTGCTTGCTGAATTCTTCTGCATCAAAAAAAAAAAAACATGTTCATTTGAGACAGGAGCTTGAAGGGATTTAATTTTTCAAAACAGAATCTCACTTTTTATCCCAGAAAAAAAACAATCCTGAGGATCTCTGCTGATCTGTACAGGAGGTGGAGGCAGAGTTTATATTTACTCGGAGCTTTACAATAATTCACTGCCTTGCCTGCAGCAGGTGGCAGCTATATGAGGAGTTCTGTTTAATAGTACTTTATGAAGAGAACAAAATTTGCATTTTGGGGAATAACATGTGGTTTTCTGTGGCTGAAATTGGTTCAGTTTCTTTTAAAGTCATTTAGTGTGCTTAAAACTGCCACCTACATGGATGTAATTTGTTTAGTTCTTGTTTAAAACACAATTTAGAGCAAACCATCTGTTTTTGCACAAATTACGTGTTACTGAAACAGGTGGAAAAGTCTTAATATGGTTTTCAGAAGAATATAAAACGAGATTTCTGTTCTTCTCCAGCAGAAAAAAATAAGTCATGTAACCTACTGGATGAATTTTTTAAAACTAAGCAGATTCAATATCAATGCCAATGCAGTAGAGTTATGCCAACCTTTCCCTGCTGATTCCAACACACTTGGAGGGTTTTCTAATGAATGAGTCCTGATGTATTACCAGACTGCTTCAGACAGGAGAGAGGTCTAAGTCTTTTAGTGTAACGCGTTTCACCTTCTGGTTCTAGATGACATGTTCCCTCATTTAGTCACATTTTCTGATAAAGCTTTTGTCCCTTACAGGTGAAAAACCTTATCAGTGTGATTTTAAGGACTGTGAACGAAGATTTTCTCGTTCAGACCAACTCAAGCGGCACCAAAGACGACACACAGGTTTGTTGACAGCAACGTTTCCACTCATTACAGTTCATCTTTATACATGAATTTGAATAAAAAAGTCCATTTCTAACCTATTTTTCTGATGTTGTGTCTGCTCATACTCCATACTCATAGTGCCAAGTTCTTGAAGTTAGCTCTAGCTGGGTTTATTGGCATTTCAGCACTACTATGTTTATATAGGTGACTCTTTCATCCTGCCACCCTCTTTTTGAAAATACTTTCTTAATGAGACTGTTTGTTCTACACTGGATCTGCAATATAGGGATTACATTATCTTTAAAAACAAAACAATTCTGCCAGGAAAAAGTTTTATTTGTGAAGGAAGGGGAAACAGAATCCTTACCAAAGTTGCCAATGAGTAACTCAAAAAATGCATCTGTTGGTATTGCAGTGTTAGTGTGGCAGTGCTAACAGGGGGGTGCTGCACATGCATAACCTGGAAGGCTGATGGAATTACTGTGCACTTACACGTGGAAAGCAGAGATGAAGAAGAAAAAGCCACACCAGTTATTACCCTTGAGACAGTAATTCAGCAAACCACTTAAGATTAGATTTGAACCTTTTTTGAATTCTGCCAACTAAAGGAGGATTCACCCTTCCAAAAAGTGTTGGGATATAAGAATGAATTTGTTTTGTCTTATCAGGTGTGAAGCCCTTCCAGTGTAAAACCTGTCAGAGAAAGTTCTCCAGATCTGATCATCTGAAGACTCATACCAGGACTCATACAGGTAAAACAAGTGCGTAAACTTTTCTTCACATTTATATTTCATTATTTTTTAACTTTAAATTAATGTTGTTGTAAATTACATGATTAGAAAGTCTCTTGACCAGGAGTTAAACATTCAAAACAACAGAAGGAATTTCAGAGTGTGCTGATTTTTCAATTGACTGCATCCCCCAAGTATCACAGTCCCTTCTCACAAAGGGATTTAGGTGATTTTGGGAACTACACTTTCTTTCTTCAGGTTTAAAAAAAATTCAGCTTGGCAAAATGCATTTTGTCAGCTATCAGTTGAAATGAACATCATGGTCTCAGCCCGCAAATGTCAAGTTGATCAACTGCCTTTACTGAAAAAACTCCTACAAGACAGAAATTTTAATTCTAGCTTGAGCTGAAGGTCTGTAATCTAAAGTATTCATGCCCACTTGTGCTTCTCCTAAGTGTCTGCTGAGCCTAATGCAGGATAGCACTGCAAAGCTCTTGCTCTTGCTGCTTGTACTGTAATCTCTGCAGAAGATAAAAGCAGCGCCTTCCGCAAACTCACACTGACAGACACTGAAGTAAAAGCTTACTCAGATATTCAAGGATCTTTTTGTAGAAACCATAATATTTCATATAAATACAAGGGGGGGGGGGAAATGGCCATTTTAATCTACTCTGCCCTCACGTAAATGCAAACACCATTAAAGGAGCAACTGCATCAAATTCTCTGGTTTAGTTTGAAGTTCTGGAATAATTCCTATGAACTGTCATTTTCTGTTCCATTATATATGCAGTATTTTAACCAAGCAATTGTTCACTTACCACTTGGGCATATTATTATGTCACTACACCGATGTTAATCGTTTAAGTTCAGTCTCAGTACAGATGGACGAGAAGCCTGAAAATCTTTTTTCTCCCTGCTAAGGACTGTTTTTTTCTTCTGGACAATAAACCACTATATTTAAGACTTAAACAAGCAAACAAACAAACCAAGAGAAATTTTAGTGAAGGAAATTATTCACCTGAGAACAATGACATTTTCTGTGGCACTGTCCAAATAAGTGCTTCAAGTAGGGGTTCATGTGTTCTTGGGTTCTCCCCACAGTCGTGTGGTGAGGCCTGGATCTGTGTGTATTTGCATGAAGAAAAGTATTTTATTGATCAGCTAGAGGTAACATTCTGGTAGAGACAAAGTAGCAAGCAGTTGTCACATATTAGCAAGCCTGAATAAACTACAGTTCTCATAAAATTTCATTGGAAACTGATCTGCCAGTTCAAGACTCAAGACAAATTTTTACCCCCTATTAGATAAACCAGTGGAGACCTTGCTGTCCTCTTTCCAGTGGAACTCATCTCCCTGTTCTAATTCTTCCTTGCTCCATGTGATCCAAGTCCATATGTACTCATGGCTGAAAGCAGCCTCACTTGAGCACTAACAGCTCATAGCACAGAGCTTTGTGTGGGCTTGCTGCCTGCCACCGGCTCTGGTTCTGTGCAAGCTGCAGCCCATGTACATACTATAGTAATACTCCTGTCAGCTGCTTTGGATGTGTCATGCTCCCTGGATGGTAAAATATCCTGAGGGGAGTGAGCATGAGTGGTGGGTGGGTGGCATTTTCATCTCCATCTTGCCTTGTACCTTCATTCCTCCTTCTTGTGTCCCCTAAATTTTGCAAGAAAACACTTAGCTCAAGGTGACTCGCTCTGTGTTAAACCTTGATGAAGCAAAACACAGGTGACTTCCACCTTTATGCCAATCCCAGATCCTCTTTTTCCTGAATGGGAACGTTTGTGAAGTGTGCAAAGTGGGAAGAGGAGAAGATTTCTAGGTGAGCTTGCACCACCCTAGCGTGTCTTGAGTTGGAGAGTACAAGGTCTGTAGACAGCACTGAAGAGCTCAGCCCCAGAGCTGAACCTACTTTAAAATACTGCATTTATTTTTTGGGAAAAAAGCAAACTGCAATTCTGAAAGAAACATGAGTCACCAGACACTGCTCTGAGCTAATAAAAGCATTCCATCAGCATTCCTGCGGCATCAGAAACACAGCCTGAAATTCCACTTAAACGTTGTAGAAAATCGAGAGACCAGATTAAACTGTTAAAAGGTGATGGCATTCCTTGTTAAAATTGAATGTGCTTTGCTTGAGGTCATTTTTAGTGAATGTTGTGCTCGTGGGAATGTTAGAAAAATGCTGAATACTTTGAGCCTTAAACATCTCCCATAGATGTGAATCTACTTTAGACAGTAGTGGGAAACTTTTAGTCTGGCTCAGCAGACTTCATGCTAAACTCTGTTGCTTCCACCATATTCACTTGCACTCAATAGTTTCAAAGAACTTCAGTCAAAACTCGTTGGACTAGCTGGGAAAACTCTCCTTGGCTTGAGGTCAAACTCTAAATAGTGACCGACAATTTTCACAATGACTGACAGTATGTCTGCACCACAGTCCAAGGTGTGACTGAAGCTTGTTTGACACCAGAGTGACTTCTGAACTAGTTTGTTAAGAGCTGCAAGTATCATGGACATGGCAACAGAGTGTTCTGTAAGGGCTTGTCTTCAGGAACGAAGTGCTGCAAAGTGTTCTGTGGCTGTTGTTAAACATCAGCTGAGGGAGATGTGGGACAGCACTGAGTGCTGATGTGAGCAGGAACTGAGGGCACTCCTACCCCTGCTCGGGACAGCCCAGGATGCCTTTTCTCCTGACAGGGGCTGTGCCTAGCCCCTCATAACCCTGCAGAAAGAAAACAAACAGCAGTGTCTCAGGCGAGCTGTGTACCCACTTAATAACAGGGTGTTTTGTTAACAGGTGAAAAGCCTTTCAGTTGCCGGTGGCCCAGCTGTCAAAAAAAATTTGCCAGGTCTGATGAATTAGTTCGTCATCACAACATGCACCAGAGGAACATGACTAAACTGCAGTTGGCCCTTTAGACAGTTCAAACAAGTGAATAAACCAGATGGGACATTATGAGTTACTGCAGACTTTATCAGCCGTCTTCGGTCACCTCTGTCAGAAAGCTGCAGCTGTCTTCTCATCCCATTTGAAACAAGTTAACTAAACTGTAGGATTCTGCTCTACCTTTGCCTTCCATTTCAATATTCAAATTCCTTATTCAATAAGTTCAAGAGACTCTTATTTGTAACTGTGTTAAAAGGTCAGTCTGTCTTTAACCCAGTAAGCTTTCTGGGTTTATTTTCACTTGAATTTTCGTAGGTACAAATTGTTGTACTGTTTTGTGTTCCTCCCTGCTGAATGCAACTTGCTTACTTCATCTGTGTATATGCTGAGGTTTCCAAATGCTGGCACAGCTAAACTCACAAAATGAGATGAAACAATCACCTGAGATACTTTTGTTAAAACTTCGTACTTTTACTGCCAGAGGGCAAGCTTTTAAACTGAAAAGTTCTCGTTTTGAATATCACAAACCAAACCTTTTTTAAAGGACTTATTTCTACAGCAGCTAAAGCTAGATGAACCAGAGCCTCTCTGTACAGAAAGTAAGAATCTTACCATTAAGTTAACTTGTTTTTGAAATAATCACGTAGTTGACCCCAAACCTGTTTTGTTTGTCAATAAACTCCCTTTCCCTCTCTCTTTTTAATGTATTGTTTTAAATTTATTCTATCATGAGATGCATAGATCTTCTTTACACAAAACTAATTCCAATCATTGTAGACATTTGGGATTTGTTTACAATGTAAAGCCACACTGGTTATGTGGCTAGCAAGCTGTATAAACTTAAAACTGAACTTTTAATGGGGCTGGTCCAGGATCTCCATTAACAGATTACTCTTAAGATAAGTAACTTAAAAAGACTCTTTGTCAAGTATATGTGGAGAAAAAAAAAAAAAAAAAAAAGACATTATTAGTGTAAGGAAATATATTGTTTCAGGGTTTTGGGAGGAGGGGTTTATTATTTACTTTTAATTGCTTGAAATTGTGTGTATATATATCTGATAATGTATTGCTCTTAGACATCTGAAATTAGAACGTGTATAAATACTAGATGCATCACTGTTCTGATGTTGTTGCTGTTACAAACTATTGATAACACTAAGAATGTAACCTGCATTTTTCACTGAGCTTTCAATTAAAGCCCATTCAAAGAGAAACACACGAGAGTCCAACAGATGTCTTGTTTCATGTCTGGTATTAAATTTCAAATGCCCTGTACAATAGTATCTTTTTTTTTTTTTTTTTTTTTTTTCCCCTTTCTTTTTTTCCCCTGTATATAAAGGTACCACCAGCACTGATGACCACTAGTTAACCTGTCCAGGTCTTGACCACAATTTATCCATCTCACTTGGGAATCATACTGGCAGCAGCAAACAGTGTCAAGTTTCATATTGTGCTATAAAGCAGTGGTTTCAATCGTTCATCTTCTTACCAAGCTATTCCTTTTCTTTCAGCCCATAAGATTTGTACAGGGATGTTGCTGAATAGTAAACCCCAGTTTATAAATAGCAGCGCTGGCCCTCTGTAGAACTGCACCAAAACCATAAGCACAGATAACTTCTTAGATTAGGATGTCATAGACTGACTTTTAAGTAAAAGTTAACTCAGAGCTGGAGTGGCTTAAATCAGTTCAGCAGGTTGAAAAAGACAGTCTTTCTTAGATGATGAAGTGTGAAAATGAAGATAAAAAAATATTACTGTTTCTTTGTCATACTGCCTACTTTTTCTTTGGAAGTAAGTACAGCCTGCCTCAATGCCCTTTGACCTTGCAAAATATTTGTATCTCTTTAGCAAAAACCTTTAATGTATCTTGCCAAGCTTTTTTTCTCTAATGTACACAATGGAGTTCTATGACGGGTTGAGCTTTCTCTCTTAAAGTGCAGCTGCATCGTCAAGAAAACTCAGCAGTTAATTCTTCAAGTCTTCTTTTTCGCATGGGTATTGCCTCACTGTTAATTACTGTTGGGGTACTGTGGCTCATTTGTATCAGTCAGCTTTATCTTTCGCTGCCAGAAGACAGCATCTCTCTGGAGAAACTCATAACAAGCGTGGCAAACATCAAATATTTAGAGCGAGCGGCGTGCATAAAACTGCAGAATGAAAAAAGAAAGCAACTGCTGCTTTCTGGAGAGAAAAGTTCAGTTGCCGAAGCAATATCCTCTGATTTACCCCTCGGTCTTTTCCAACTACAAAACAATCTGTTTTTCAGTCTGCACCCAAAATAGAGAGCTGCCACGAGTGTTTATACTAAGAGCCAAAAAAAGAAAAATTGGCCTCCAGTTGTGCCTGCATTAGTCAAACGTAAATAAAAGTATCTTCTGTGAAATACAACCAAAACTCCACTGCAGCACAGGCCAGGCTTCCAGTGACCTGTAAATAACTGCAGCCAGGGGGTTGCTGAGCAGTGAATCTCCTGCCACATAATAATGGTAGATGGCTACAAAAAGCGGAGCGTGGGTCGATGAGTGACAGAGTGTGTCCTTTTGGTTTTGCCATTGCCACTTTTCCAATGAAAGTGCTTATTGCTACTCTGCTGTTTGATGACCATTACATCTCCAACCCACCGTGTGCAGCCAGGACAGTGGTAAATGCTTACAAGATTAATTTTTTTTTTTTTTTTATCCCTAGTTATTTTACAGTCTTTGTCGTGAGAGGCATTTTATGTCTCTGATTTTCATTTCCCTCCTTTCAGGATCCCATCAGCAAGGTAAGCCACCTTTATTGAAGTGCTTTACTACAGGAATTTCTCAGAAGCAGCCCCCAGATGCTGGTTCTTGCAGCATGCAATCCCTCATTTTGCAGCAAGCAGAAACTGCTCAGCAGGCCGAGTTTCTGTGAGCTTGACCTCCATATGAAGGATGAGGGGGCTGCACTCTATTATATCTTACAAGTATCCATAGCTCTCTGGAAAATTTTCAATCCTGCGATTAATTGAGCAAATCTTTTGTGCCTCTGCCCTCTGTTCTTAAACTGAAAATAGTGACAGATGTTATTTTGGCTGATGGTTAATGTCTTAGTCTGACTGGCACACTATTCCTGCCTAGTCCCCCAGAATGGAGAACGTTAATTATTTAGATAAAATTTCTATGTTTTCTTGTCACTTCACAATGTACAGATCTGTTGGGTAGGAAAGGAAATGTCATCTTTTCTCTTTCTGATGGTGTCAGCTGGGATTCAAGGGTTCACTTACACCAAGTTTTTTCAAGGTAGGTGATTCCAGCCAAGTGCCCCTTTGCACATGAGGGGTTATGTGCCTGAGTTGTAACCACATAGTCGTCTGCTGGTGCATGTCATATTCCTAAGGGTACAGACTGTACTGGCCCAACAGGGGGCACAAAGGTGTCACCTCAGTGCAATTAGGCAGCCAACGTGAAGGCTGTCCATCCTTCAGACATGTATGGCTCCTGTAAGGGAGAGAGGGCATTTGCAAGGGAGTAACTCTTGCCTGCTGTTCCTATGGTGGATTAGGTGAGTTGTTCATTTTAGAAACCACTACAACCAGGCCTATCTGTTTCAGGATGTCAGTAGGATCGTTTCACTGCTCCACCAACTAACCTTACAGCAACTGGGAACAGTTCCTGGACATCCAGGTAAGTGTCTTAAACCAATATTTCTCCCTCTATCCCCTTCCCCAGACAGGCACTGAGAAAACCCTGTCACATGCAGTCTTTCTCCACCATCAGTGTGACCTGACAGCAGGTCTGACATGGTAAACAAGCTGCTGCCAGCACTTTGTCCAAAAGCCCAACAAGGCTCTAGAGTGGATCGAGAAGGTGCCTGCAGAGCCACACCTCAGGGCTGCCTGGACTTAACAGGAGATGGCAGCCAGTAGCAGAGTTTGGTTGCCAGAGGACATGAAAAAGTCCTGCTTGAGCCTTTGCTTTGGGGCAAGCACATGCAGGGAGTAGGACTCAGCTTTTAGTTGGGGAAAATCCTCCTTACCAGTCTCTCCTCTCCAATTAACAAGAAGGTAATTAAAGACAGTGCATGCAGTTCAGAATGGCACTAATGAACAAGAAAGGCCAGCTGCAATATTTGGAAAGAGTCAATAAAATATTCATTGGGATTCTTTTTAGTTATAGGAAGTCTTGATGACAAAAAGGAGCATAATGAAACAGAAGACCTGGTCACAACAGTGACAAGTTAAAAAAAAGCCCAACCTCAAATCCCAACCTCACTGACACCACCCTAAAAATTAGACAATTAAGAGTAAAACCAGGAATGTAGCCAGAACTATTCCACCTCAAATAATAAACACAAGGATAAGTTGCCAAGTGAGGTCAAAGAAGCAAATGGTAAAGTGAGTTTAAGAGACAGCTAGACACTTTTATGGGGAGAGAGGGGATTGAAGGATACAGTGACAAAACTGGGGGTAGAGCTGAGATAAACCTGGAGGACAGACATGGTGGCCAACAGCCTCAGAGAGTGCTCTGAGCCCCAGTCGCTCAGCAGAGGAGCAGGGCAGCTCTTGGTGTTTGAGGGAGACTTAGCAGGGCTACCGGCAGCATCCTGTGAGCTGCGAAGGGAAACTGCAGAAGAGCTCACAAGGGAGAGGAGCCTGGCAACAGGAGTGAGTGTGCTCTCAGTGCAGTGATCCCAAGTGCTGACCTCGGTTTCACCACAGTGAAGCCCTGACAGGCTTGCTTAAAAACAGGTTTTTGAGGAAGTTCTACCTGATCAGCATGTCCTGCTGCAAGTTACCAACACAAAGCACAGGAAGAGACACCAATAGAAAAAACACTGAGAAGCTCCTTCTTTGGGTTTTTTTTGGTTTGGTTTTGGTTTGGTTTTTTCATGGAAGACTATAGGAAAGAACAGGATTGTCTACAGTATGATTCAAATGAGGCAAAGCATGAAAAGGTTATGTTCTTCTCTCCTAGTATGAAGCTTGGCATACTTTCACGTTGTCAGCACAGCCTGTGTTAATTCCCATAAACAAAGCTGACAGAGCTTCTGTAGCTTGAAATAGCAGCACCATGATGCCTATTTTCAAGTGCTCAGTTTGACCATCTCTGCACTGACCAGAAGGTGTGGCTCTTGTTAAATGATGGTGGTGAGGGAACCGAGACCTGTTCAGTTTTCTAGACTGCAATCCAGACACAAATGCCAGCTTCTGCTGCTAAGAAAGTTACCTTAGATGCATCAAAGGGCTCTGAGCAGTGAGGATGACCTTAAAAGCAGGTATTCTCTTAGAATGCACACAGAACATGGACAGGTCTTGTGCTAAGTGCTGTAGGAACACTGAGTAGCAGGAAGACTCTGCCCTGAAGAGGTTGTAAGTCATAGACAAGGCTTTAAAAGACAAGTGGTCAGAGGCACTGAAAATCTTAAGTGAGAATGTGTAGTCCCAGGCAGGGTTTTCAATTCCTGATAACTAAATGCCATTCCCATAGGTATAAATATAATTTAAGAGCATCACTGTTTTTTATGAGAAACAGGATAGTTAGTTTCTGATGAATTCTGACAGAATCAAGATCTTAATCCACAAAAATAGGCTCATCAATAATGGTAAGACCTGGTTGATCATCCTGGCTTAATTAACTAGGTAAATCTAACATAAAACTAGTCACCCTTCTTCAGCATCAAAAATCCTTTTAGGTGCAAGAGCATTATAAAAATTCACAAAGCACTGAGACACCTTAGTTTGGAGGAGAGAAATACAACTGTGTTTATTCTCAGGCTGTTTCTTTTTATGGCTCATTCTCATCTGAGTCATGCCTCACAACTTCCATTCATTTGGATGAAATGTTGAAACACATAACTAAAAAAAAAAAAAAAAGGTAACCTCACTGCCTGGAAAAAAGTCTTGTCTCAAAGTTTCTTGGGAAGTAGTGTGTCCTCTTGCTCTGCTCATACAACATCTGCTTCATGTTTCCTCCAGGGAAGGTCTCTCGACATTTTTCACCGTATCGCTGAGGTTTCTGGGTTAAGCTGTGGGTCTAGCTGCACAGCGAAGGTACACTGTAAAGGCAAATACAGAGGCTTTTATCCACTGCATGGCAGATGCTGCAGCCCAACAAAGAGCTGCAGAGCGAGTGCAATCTCAGCCACTAGACGGCTCAGGAGGGGGTTGCTTGCTTTCAGGACAGCTGCGTTCTGGGAATCAAATGCAGCCAAGCCACTGCAGCTGGAGGAATTTCCTAACTTGCAACATAAAGTTACAAGACTCAGAAAGCATCAGCCAGAGCTGAAGATTATCATGTAACACAGCTTGAAATGTCATTCGGTAGCCTGGGATGGTATTGTGCTGTTATTATAGTCACAGCATTTGTCCAAGTGGATCTGGGTAGCTACTGAGCTTTAGAGAGCTTTAAAAACCTGCTTGCCTGAGTTTCTTCAAAGACTAAGCTCCTTGAGGCTACTCAGGATGATGCTTCATGCTCTGCAGTAAGGTGTCCTGTGAATTAGTGCTCACTACCTCAAAAGTGAGGTAATAGAAACATATACCTCAAGATATATGTTTCTATTATTAGGAGGAAGAATTAACAGAGTCAAAGAAAGGAAAGGTCACATGGCAGCAGGATTTGGATTGCCCTGGACCATCCAAATCATAGATATCAACTTAGTTTTTTGGGAGCATTGTGGAATGAATGAAGCCATCTAGCAGCCGAGCTGCTGCTTCACTCTGTTTCTAGATGCAGAACTCCAATGTGAAGCTGGTCTGGGGGAGGATGAGCTGCAGTTTGCAATACTGAAGGTCATCACACAGGACAAGCAAGCTACCACCCTTTAATATTTTTAAGCTGTATGAATTCTTAGTGTCTGCTGCAAGCAGAGTCGCAAACACTTGTGTCAATTCTGTACCATGCCCCAGACTGCCAAAACCATGAATATAAGCATATTTATCTGGGCTGCAGTGTGTTACAAGAATTCATTAGGACAATATGTGATATGGTGCTGAAACAGAAGGCTGGGTTTCTCTGGCCAGAGATGAGGAAGTCTAGTCCCTGTTGAACTTTTACTACTGATAAAGACAATGTCTGCTGGCAGCATTCATTTTTTACTAGGCCATCTGCATCTAGTCAAGGATAACTTGACTTTCTGAAAAAGCCATTCATCAGAATCAACCCTGTACAACTTTCTCTTGATGAGTAAAGCAACACAAAGAAAGACCAAGATGGTTAATAAACTTCTCGGGGAGCAATAGGTCAATGCTGGTGTAAACAAAGCAGTGTCATAGTACTATACAGAAGCATTGAAGTTTCTTGTGTGTTTATATGGCTGATGCCCCATTTCATTTTTATCAGTGTTTGTTATCATTTATTTTGCTCTGCTTTAGCTGATCTATAAATCTTTATAGCAGTGTGCTTTATTTTCTTAATTTTGTCATCTCTCTTATCAGCTTTTATCACCTGTTTGCATCCAGTATGCTTGCTACTCTCTGATGCTTGATGGCTGCCCACAAAAAATTTTTTAACCCTTTAGTTCTCATCTGTTACAAACAGGTCTAATACTTAAGTCTTTCAGAAACTCCCTTTTTTCCCACTAAAGTCTAATCAAACACACAAGACGTTTTCATTGTCTCTTTAACAAATCATTAACTGGTAAAGGCAAAAAATTAATGAATATGCTGATGGGGAAATATTCCTGTCCCACGTGATAGAGTCTTGCTTTTAGCTACACAACGCAGAGAGATTAGACAGTAGCTGTGTATTTTTTGCTTCAGACCTTTACCACTCTGCTTCAGATCCACACTGGAGACTCCTAGACTTGCACCCTGTGGGAGGTCACAGGTTGTTCTTCCTGCCCTCCCACTCTCTGACTGTTGTGCCTTCTGACTGCACAGTGGAGAATACAGCCACTAGAAGCTGGACCGAAGTCCCCAGGCTCCCTTCACATCAATCACTGATCATCCAGCCAAACATTTTATTCTGAGCTTGGCCTAAATACAAGTCAGTCACCTAAAAGGAGAATATTCTATATCCATAAAGGCAAACATGGAATCATAGAATTGCCTGGTTGGAAAAGACCTTAAGATAACTGAGTGCAACCATTACCTAACATCTCCCTGTACACAGGTGCTAGACCATGTCCCTGAGCATCTTATCCAAATACCTTTAGGGATGGTGACTCCACCACTTTCCTGGGGAGTCTGTTCCAGTTCCCAATGGCCTTTAGGGTGAAGAATTTTTTCCTGATAGCCAGTCTAAACTTCCCCTGCTACAACTTGAGTCCATTTCCTCTGGTCCTATCACTTGTTATGTGGGAGAAGAGGCCAGCCCCCAGCTCGCTACAACCTTCTTTCAGGT
>WBNM01029540.1:0-10947 GCA_013399055.1 Ramphastos sulfuratus
ATTAAATGCAAAAGAATAAAATGAAAAAGAAATTTCATAAAATTAAATAAAATCAAACTGAAAATAAAAAGAAAACTAATAAAATAAAATAAATTAAAATTAAATTGAAACAAAAATAAAAGTAAAAGGAAATAAAATAAAATTGAAATAAAAAATAAAATAAAATAAAATTAAATTGAAATGAAAATAAAAAAGTGAATTGATTAATTAAAAATTAAATGCAAAAGAATAAAATGCAAAAGACATTTCATAAAATTAAATAAAATTAAACTAAAAAAAGAAAACTAATTAAACAAATTAAAATTAAATTGAAATGAAAATAAAAGAAAAAGGAAATTAATTAAATAAAATTAAATTGAAATGAAAATAAAATGAATTAATTAAATAAAAATTAAATGCAAAAGAAAGATAAAAAAGTAAATTAAGTAAATTAAAGTTAAAAAAAATTAAGTAAGGTAATTAATGAAATAAAAATTTAATAAAAAAGAAAATAAAATTAAATAATTAAAATGAAAAAGAAAATATTTGTAATTAATTTTTACTGATTTTTCAATTAAAAAAAAATATTTCATGTAAAAGCTTTCAGTCTTAGTGAAAACTTGCAACTCAAACCTGCACAGGACTAGAAATGATAATAATTTTTCTACCTCCTCTCCCCCCCAAAAATCTTTCATTCCAAAACTGAGAGTATGATTAACAAATCAGCTCAATGGAGACAGCATCACAGGTCTCACCTTCACACTCTGGGTTTCAGGGTTCTGGACAAGCACATCTGTGTAAGCAACAGTCACCAGCGGAGGGTAGATAGCTCCCCTCTGAGTATGGGGCACCAGCCGAATGCTGCAGGAATACCGCCAGGGTTTTAATGCAGAAAAGAGAGGAGTTGCTTGGAAAGCATTCAGTGAAACTCTACTAAACCCAAAACACTAAATGAACAGAACGATCTGGTCGGTAAAGTTTGAGTTCCACCCCCAGTGATGCAGCAATTCACATGAGAGAAGCAATCTGAGCGTACAAAGGCAGGCACACAAATACAGAAAGAGGCTAGAAGGGTTGGTTGGTTGTGAGAAAATACCTGAAGCATGGAATCACAGAATGGCAGGGGTTGGAAGGGACCTCTGGGGATCACAAGCCAATGCCATCCTGGCTTCTATTAGAAATGCTGTGTCCAGCAAGGACAGGGAGGTGATTGTCCCCTTGTACTTGGCTCTGGGGAGACCACACTTTGAGTTTTCTCTTCAGTTTTGGGCACCTGTACCGGGTTAGGGCGGATCCCTCCCCTGGTAGAATAAACTCACCACAACATGGATTTGTTTTGTAAAGTCAGGGAAAAAAAAGTGAAATTGTATTTCTTATAGTTTAAACGCAATGTAACACTGTAAGGAGAATATAACTACTACAGGAACAGAATAACCTGAAGGAGGATGGGGAAGGGGTCAAGCGGTGGCAAAGCAGCAAAAGCAGCAGCAGCCAAAACAGTGGCAGGGGAAGGAAGCAGCAGGCACAGGCGAAGCAGCAGAAGCAGCAAGGGGAAGGGCCAAGCTGTGTTTCCAGACATAAAGCTCCTGATGCTCCAATGAAATGATAGTAACTTATCCACTGTTGCCATTCTATGGCCTATCCCTAGAGTGTTTACTTCTCCACTCAAAGCTTTCACTTCTAAGTTTCTCTGTTCTGAATTTTTTATGTCTGAGGCAGGAATCTTCCTCAAACGGCCACAGCACCTCATTACAAGAAGGATGTGGAGGTGATGGAGCCAGTGCAAAGAAGGGCAAGGAAGTTGGGGAGAGACTCCATCGCTGTCTGCAGCTACCTGAAAGGAGGTTGTGGAGAGGCTGCTGCTGGTCTCTTCTCACAGGTAAATAGTGATAGAAAAAGAGAGAATGGCCTCAAGCTGTGACTCGGGAGGTTTAGACTGGACATTGGGGAACATTTTTTCCCAGCAAAAGTGGTCAGGTACTGGAATGTGTTGCCCAGGGAGGTGGTGGAGTCACCAACCCTGGATGTGTTTAAAAGTTGTGGTACTTGAGGATATGGTTTAAGGGTGAACTTTGTAGAGTAGGGATGATGACTGGACTTGGTGATCCTGGGGGTCTTTTCCAATTGGAATGTTTCTGTGATTGTGTGAGTCCAACCCCCCTGCCACAACAGGATCACCTAGGGCAGGCTGCACAGGAACGCCTCCAGGTGGGTTTTGCAAGTCTCCAGAGAAGGAGACTCCAGCTGCAACTGAAGTCAATCTCAAAAGGTAACTTTTCTCAAAACATTACAGAATGACCTTTTCTATGTGTGTTTGGAATTCCTGGCATTATTCTTCCTTGGAAGGGGGATGGGAGGAAGTTCTGAGACATGTAAGGTAGCGTTTTTTAGAAACAATATAAGAGGTAATCGTCAGTAAATGCAATTAGTGCACTAAATTAATCTCCAGGATGATTTCTTGCATGGATTAGTACTCAGTGCTACTCAGCAATCTCTTTAATGAAGAGGTTGTAAAGAAGTGCTGAAGGAAAAGGGAGATCTCATGTCTTATGTCAGAGGAAGACATTATAGAAAAAAATGAGAAAAACAAGTTTCTTTCAAGTAATAACCCAGCTAAGATCAGTAACAACCCCAGCAGGGAGTCTCACAGTTTCAGTGAACTGACCACAAGCCAGCTCTGGGTTGTCTAGCAGAACAGGCAATAGACTGCAAAATGCTGCAACCCAGAACATGGAATAAGAAATAGCATTCTGGTATAGTCAGCAACACACACATCAATAAAGAAGACCCCTCCTCAAATACAGCGTCCAGTTCCCCAGCGTAAGACAGACACAGAGCATCCACACGGATGAGCCAAGGGCTGGAGCACCTCTGCTATGAGGATAGGCTGAGGGAGCTGGAGGTGTTCAGCCTGGAGCAGAGAAGACTCCATGGGGGACCTTAGAGCTGCCTTCCAATACCAATACCCGCCAGGAAGGCAGCAGAGGGACTTTTCCTAAGGGTGTGTAGAGACAGGACAAGGGGAAGTTGTTTGAAGCTGAGGGAGAGCAGGGTTAGGCTGGAGCTTAGGAAGAAATTCTTCATTAAGAGGGTGGTGAGACTCTGGAATAGGCTGCTCAGGGAGGTTGTGGCTGCCTCCTGCCTTGGGGTGTTCAAGGCCAGGTTGGTTGAGACCTTGAGCAGCTCAATCTAGTTGAGAGGTGTCCCTGGCCGTGGCAGGGGAGGTAGAATCATATGATCTGTGAGGTCCCTTCCAACCTAAGCCATTTTATGATTATTAATTCTATGAAAGAATTAAAGGAGGAGTTTTTAGGTCTTTCCAGATGACTCCTGCTTTTGAGGAGTGATTGACTGCCTGCTCACTTGCATTATGCATACATAATCAGCTCTATCATCCCTGGAAAGAAATTACAGTAATTTCCACCCCGAGAGGTCAGTGTTACACTTTCCTCCTCACTCATCAACACAACCTAGGGAAACATTTGCCGTTTCCATGGATGCAATGCATAAAGCATCACAGGAACAACATAAAAACCTAAATTTCTTTTAAGAAAATAAAAGGCCAACTGCACAGGGTTGACTGTATTTTCTATGGACTGCATATGACATGGAATTAATCACCTTATTGTTACTTTGCTGGCAATCCGAATTGCTCTTGGTAGCTTTCCCAAGCTGTTCTCTTTTCCACTCAGTGCATCCACCAAGAAAAATCGACGAGTCAAAAGCCAGTTGTTCATGTTACTGCCTTGGAAAAAACATGATAACACTTCAAAACCTAAATCAACACACAGAAAGAATGAACTCCTCTACTAGAAAAGATCCACATAGCTCTATCGTACATGGAACTGTACTCAGGATATCAAATTATTTATTCTTTACTCTTTTTTTACACTTTCCTCTGCTCTTGTGAGGCCCCACCTCTAACACTGCATCCAGTTCTGCTGTCCCTATCATCAGAAGGACACAGAGCTATTGGAGGGAGTCCAGAGGAGGGCCACAAAGATCATCCAAGGGCTGGAGCAGCTCTGCTGTGAATACAGGCTGAGGGAGGTGGGGTTGTTCAGCTTGGAGAAGACTCCAAGAGGACCTTAGAGCTGCCTTTGAATACCTGCAGGGACCCTACAGGAAGGCTGCAGAGGGACTTTTCATAAGGGTGTCTAGAGACAGGACTAGGGGGAATGGTTTGAAGCTGAGGGAGAGTAGGTTTAGACTGGATCTTAGCAAGAAGTTCTGTAGTCTGAGAGTGGTGAGACTCTGGAATAGGCTGCCCAGAGAGGTTGTGGCTGCCTCCTCCCTGGAGGTGTTCAAGGCCAGGCTGGTTAAGGCCTTGAGCAGCTGAGTCTAGTTGAGAGGCATCCATGCCCATGGCAGGGGGCTTGGGGTAGGTGATCTGTGAGGTCACTTCTAACCTAAGCCATTCTGTGATTCTACTTATGTCCCATTTCAACAAATACAGAAGGACATCAGTTTACTTTATTTGGGCATCATAGGATCATAGAAAGGCTACGGCTGGAAGGGATATTATTGACTGGGCTGGTGTATATGACCAAATCTTGCACTTAGCACTATCACAAAGTATTAAACCCTTAAAGCAGAATAATTTCTGGTGTGTTGTGCTATCTTTAAAGGAATTCAGTAACAGCAAGTAAAATAAATTCTTTCTCTTTGAAGTTACTAAGATTATTCTAATTCCCAGGGCTGTTACTACAACAGTCTTACCTTGATTAACAAACATTTCACTGTATTGAAGATTCAAGTTTAAAACTGGCACAGCCCAAAGAGATTGTTGTCCATTGTCACCATTATATTCAAGGAATAGGTCATAAAAGATTGGATTAGGAAAATCCAGTAAAATCTTGGAAAGTGAAATTTTGCACTACAAAAGAAAATAAAAAAAGGTTAGAATAAAAAGATTGCTCTAGCCATTTAATGATTTCACCAAGGTGTGAATTCCTCTCCTATAGATTTATTGTGGAATCTGTCCCACTTCTTCCCAATAGAGAAGTCATTGCAGCTATTTGTAGGCAATTAGAAAGCATTAATGATTTTATACAGGTCTCTTGGAAATGAATGACTAACATGAAGAATGAAGCTCTGCTAATGGTTTTTAACAGATTAGGGAAAAATATCACAGCACATTTCAGAGAAATGGGGAAGGACTGTTTAGAAGGGCTTGCAGCAATGGTTTGAAACTGGAGCAGGGGAGATTTAGGTTGGACATAAGGAAGAAGTTCTTCACCATGAGAGTAGTGAAATATTGGCACAGGCTGCCCAGGAATGTGGTTGAGGCCCCATGGCTGGAGACATTCAAGATCAGACTGGATGTGGCCCTGGGCAGCCTGCTCTAGTTGGAGGTGCCCCTGCTGAGTGCAGGGGGGTTGGACAAGATGATATTTGAGGGTCCCTTCCAACCCAGTGCAATCTGTGAAGCTGTATATGACCATGGGAATTCAAGCATTGTGCTCTTCCACTGATAAGGCAGCAGCCTCACCAATTGGAAATTGGAATGCAAATTCAATTTATCTTGGTTATCCTGAGTAATGAACAATTTTTGTCATGCAATTAAAACCCCCTCACCCTATTTATTTCACTCAATAAAAAAAAAAACAAACAAAACCCCCAAAAAGAACTAAGCAAGAGTATGACAAGAAAGAAGGACCATGCTGGAGTTTATGGTTAAATTCCAGAGGTCCTTCAATATGTTCTGAATGACTTAAAAAACAACTGAATTTAAAGTTCAGAAGAGCATTTTATCCCTTACTTACACTTTGCTGGTAAGTTGTTCCAAATGCATAAGCTGCATCCAATTTAGTTTGGGTATCAGGACAAAGCTGAACAAAACATAAATATAATGAGGTTAATTCAAAGGTATCATTTTCTCACATGAAATATTTGCAGTTTAAGTCTTGTTCACAGTTCTGTTTTTTAAGAACAGAGGGAATCTGAAAAGGTATCACAATTATTTATTGTACTAATACCACAGAATCACAAAATATATCTTGTTGGAAGAGACCTTCAAGATCACTCAGTCCAAACTTCAACCCAGCACTGAATGGTCAACACTAAACCATGTCCCTAAGCACCAGCTCCACAGGCTGCTTAAACACCTCCAGGGATGGTGACTCCAGCACTGCCCTGGGCAGACCATTCCAATGTTTGTAAACTCTTTCAGTGAAGAAGTATTTCATAATGCCCAGCCTGAACCTCCCCTGGTCCAGCTTGTAACCATTTCCTCTAGTCCTGTCTCTTGCCACCACAATTCCATTAGTGTACAGCTGGAATGCTGGGAATTGCAACAACTATGCATTGAGATGGCTTCAGCACTACCATCATGCATGCCCTTGTGAGACTACACCTGGAATACTATGTCCAGTCCTGGATCTACTAGACAGAGTCCAACAGAGGGATTTGAACATCTCTCCTGTGAAAAGAGACTGAGAGACCTGGGCCTGTTTGGTCTTGAGAAGGGAGGGCTGAGAGGGGATTTTATCAATATCTATAAATATCTGAGGGTTGGGTGTCAGGATAAAGCTAATGGTCTCTTTGGTGGTGTCCAATAGGACAAGGGGCAAAGGGTGCAAGCTGGAGCAGAGGAGGTTCCATGGCAACATAAGGAAAAAGTTTTGCCCTGTGAGGGTGACAGAGCCCTGGAGCAGGCTGCTCAGAAAGGTTGTGGAGTCTCCTCTGGAGACTTTCAAAACCCAGCTGAACGTGTTCCTGTGTGACCTGCCCTAGGTGATCCTGCTTTGGCAAGGGAATTGGAGTTGATGATCTTTAGAGGTCCCTTCTAACCCCTAACATTCTGTGAATCTGTGAAAAAAAGCTTTGAATGGAAGAGCTGTTCTTCTCCCAATGAGTCTTGATAGCTACCAAAAGCTCTGCCTTTTGTAAATTAACATGTCCCAATAAACCCTAAAATTTATGTCAGAATATGTAATTTTCTATTGGCTTACTAACCTGCTATCCCAGACACTACTGTTCCTCAAAATGTGAGAGGCAAATGCAAGACAGCTCATCCTGAGACAATAACCAAAGAAATAGCAGTCACTATCTAAATCCCAATTGTCAGCTGCTCTTCTGTAGATACTGGAGCATTTGAAGTGACATGCTCCAAGAGTGACATGAAGAGCCCAGAAAAAGGGGCAGACAATTCCCAATTGTTCTCGCTAGTGTTCCTATTGTTGCCTGCTTAGGGAGTTGCTGAGAGCCTAGATCGCCACTGGACTGCGAAACAAATTCTACTCTGTAGCGCTTTGCAACTGCCAATTCATTCTGTTAGTGATGTCCAGAGATAGGACAAGGAGGCAGTGAGTGCAAGCTGGAGCAGAGGTTGTTCCACATGATCAGAAGGAAAAACTCTTTCACTGTGAGAGTGACAAAGCCCTGGAGCAGGCTGCCCAGAGAGGCTGTGGAGTCTCCTTCTCTGGAG
Organism: Ramphastos sulfuratus; assembly: GCA_013399055.1. Lineage (NCBI taxonomy): Eukaryota > Metazoa > Chordata > Aves > Piciformes > Ramphastidae > Ramphastos > Ramphastos sulfuratus. Next base: position 7,409 of record WBNM01029540.1, read on the forward strand.
ACATTTAATATATCCGCTTGGGTGTGTTCTTGTGTGGCCTGCTCTGGGTGATCCTGCACTGGCAGGGGGTTTGGACTGAATGATCTTTGGAGGTCTCTTCCAAACCCTAATATTCTGTGATTCTAAAGAAATTCACTTCCCTGGGCAGCCTGTTCCAGTGCTTTACAACTGTCTTGGTGAAGAATTTTTTTCCTGAGATCCAATTTAAACCTCCCCTGGTGCATCTTGAGGCTATTTCCTCTCGTCCTATACTCAGAAGAGATCAACACACATCTCACTACAACCTGCTTTCAATTTAGTTGTGGAAAGTGAGAAGGTATCCTCCGAGCCTCCTTTTCTTCAGGCTAAACAACCCTAGTTCCCTCAGCCATTCCTTACACAATTTGTGACTTCATTACCCTTCTCTTGACACACACCAGCACCTCAATGTTTTTCTCACAGTGAGGACTCCAAAACTGAACTCAGTATTTGAGGTGTGGCCTTAACAGTGTTGAGTACAGGGGGGCAATCACTGCCCTGGTCCTGCTGGCCACACTACTGCTGACACAAGCCAGGATGCTGTTGGCCTTGTTGGCCACCTGGGCACAGTGCTGGCTCATACTGAGCTGGCTGTTGACCACTGTTGTTTCTGAGTAACTAGAACTGGTTTGCAGAGATTTCCAATACTCCAAATCTATTTTAGTCCAATTGACTAAGGCAATGTTGCTGAATTTATACTTTTGATTTTGCAGAGATGATAACATTAGAGATTTGAAATAGTGAGCAAGAATCAAGGGCTGTTTTCCCTAATTCAGCTCTAGCAGGTATCTTATGAACTGTCACTAGTGTAGTAAACTCATGACTTTTGTTTAAATTTGGCTAAAGGCAATCAGAATGTTATGGTATGAAAGATAATGAGAATCAAACATACCTGTAAGATGCCTCCTTCCAGACTTTGCCATTTAAGAAAGTTTCCTGCTGCATCAAATGAGGCTGCAATGAATTGCAGCTTTACGTCCTGATGATGGAAAAATATAAAGAAGCAATGAAACTGCCATAAAGTGGATGTTATCTTTAGGAGAGCCACATCTGGAACAAATCTAAACTGCTTCATGTGATGATGTCCTCTTTCTAATACCTGCTTCCCCATGTCCCTGCAGGTCCTCACTGGCCCCAGCGAAACAGTAACTCAGGTCTAGAAGAAAGCTAGAAAGAATCTTTTTACAAGAGCTTGTAGTGACAGGATGAGAGGGAATGGATTGAAGCTTGAGGAGGAGAAATTTAGACTGGAGATCAGGAAAAAATTCTTTCCAGTGAGGGTGGTGAGAAACTGAAATAGGTTGTCCAGAGAGGTTGTGGATGCTCCCTCCCTGAAGATGTTCAAGGCCAGGTTGAATGGGACCTTGAGCAACCTGCTCCAGTGGAAAGTGTCCCTGCCCATGGCAGCAGGGGTGGAACTAAATGACCTTGAAGGTCCCTTCCAACCCAAACCATTCTATGGCTATGTCTACTACCCAATACCTACCTTATCTGTGTCTTTAAAACTGAAGACTGTAGGGAAATGATTTGCCTCAAGCACTTGGGATGCTAATCCTGGTTGATCACTGTAATATAGCCATGGGAGGTTGTGCCTCCTGAAAACAATGACAACATTTTCTCTAAACAAATATAATGCTTAGCAACAAAGAACATTCAGAACAATAATTTCCATAAAACACTGTTAAAGATTGAAAGCTATAGAAAAGGCAACTTACCAGAAGGCTACTGAATGAACAATGCCTAACCTTGCTGTATTGACATAAATATACTGAAACAAACTACAGGCATCAGCACTTGCAGGACTCAATGAGTTCATATTCATCACACACATATTTCCAAGAGCTTGGCATGCTGTTACATTAGAGTGTGACTGCAATGGAGAAAGACAAGAACACACAAGAGTATTTATTCACCCCTCCTTTTAATAAGGCAGTCATAAAATTAACCTTATGTCTAAAAAGCCATTCCTAACCTCTCATTTTTACTTTAAAGCAATTTCATTTTGTCAACACCTAATATTTCCTCCCAGATATTCTGGTTCCATATTCTGGCAGGGTGAAATCAATGCTCTCACTTTTCCAGTTTATTTTAGTTGCACCAGCTAGGTGGTATGATGCAAGAGAAATCACAACATCTCCATTTAGAAAACCAAGTAAGAATCAATATGTTTGACACCACTCAGGCTGTAGGACAAAGGTGACTCCATCAAAGACCTAAGATTGTCATGTATAGAATGCACATAGAATAAATACCTTCTTTTTCACTTTTAGTACTAGGTTGTATTTATAGCAATGTTTAATTTTGGTAAGCAAACCACTGCTCCACGAGAGGCAGAAGCAAGGCCTGGCACCTGTGTGCAGTGATTACAGCACCAGGATTAAGCTGCCACCATCTAGTGCCTTTCATGGGATCACAGAATTAACCAGGTTGGAAGATATCTCACTCTCTGCCTTGCTCCAGTTTCAAATCATTGCCCTCATCCTGTCCCCACTTGCCCTTCTAAACAGTCCCTCCCCAGCCTGCCTGTAGGTCCCCTTCAAATACTGAAATGCAGCTCTAAGTTTTCTCTGGAGCCTTCTCTCCAGACTGAGTAGCCCAAGTTTCATAGAATCACAGAATTAACCAGGTTGGAAAAGACCTCTAGGATCACCCAGTCCAACCTATCACCTCACCCTTCTAATTAACTAACCCATGGCACTAAGTGCCTCATCCAGCCTCCTCTTAAACACCTCTAGGGATGGGGACTCCACCACCTTCCCAGGAAGCCCATTCCAATGCCAATCACTGTTGCTGGGAAGAGCTTCTTCCTAACATCCAGCCTGAACCTGCCCTGTCACAGCTTGAGGCTGTGCCCCCTTGTTCTCTGCCTGGGTGCCTGGGAGAAGAGCCCAACCCCACCTGGCTACAACCTCATTTCAGGTAGTTGTAGACACAAATGAGGTCTGCCCTGAGCCTTCTCTTCTCCAGGCTGAACAACCCCAGCTCCCTCAGCTGCTCCTTGTAGGGCTGTGCTTCAGCCCCCTCACCAGCCTTGGTGTGGGTTGGATCAGCAGCTGCACGTCACATTCAGGCAGCACCTCTGGAGATGAGCTGGCTGAGGTAGATAGAAAGGATAAACTTACTGAAGTGATGAGGATAGTCTCAGTTTGTAAAATAAAAAAAGAATGGGATAAGCAGGAGAATACATCTCAAGAGCTGTGTGCATGAGATGGTGATGGGAGTAGCTACAAAGGTGACCTGGAAAAATACTGAACCTAAGTCATCTGAAATACTGCTGATTGCCTGCCAGCCTGGGACCTGCTAGTTGGCAACTGGGCCTGGCAATCAAACATCCTTGAGAAGTGCAGCAGATAAACACCAGAGATACCCAGAGATAGCATCATGTGCTGGTTTGAGGCTAATTGGAATATTTTAATAGAGAAAATTATATTACAGGCTGTGAAAGGAAAAGAATGGTGATGTCTACTTCACTCATAGGCTTGCTGAGATGTTTAAGAAAAAGTACTCAAAACAAAGATAAG
>WBNM01029540.1:11349-53619 GCA_013399055.1 Ramphastos sulfuratus
CCAGCTGGCTGAGTTCTAGTCTGGATCATTTTACAAAGATGGGGGGCGGGGAACTGCCAAACCATCACACATCAATATGCACAAACCCAAGAACCCTAGCAGCAACTTGTTATCTGGAAAGGCAAAAAACAGCCAGGAAAAGAGGGAAAGCATCCTAAGAAAGTAAGAACTGGCTGTTTTAGCTGAAAGAGCAGAAAACCAGTCTGTTAAAATAAAAACTGGTCTGAGAAAATATAAAGCATGATAGATATTGGCTGCTCCAGGTGGTACTGCCCTATGCCATCTTATGCCCCTGACTGTTTTGCTCTCACACACACACACACACACACACAGAGAGAAACCTATTTCTGCACAAACTTTTCTATGAGCTGTCCTAGGCCAGTTACCAGATCATTGCTGACTCCAGTCTCCCTGACACAGATGATCTCCAAAGTGAGACTTCAACAGCACGTGAATTTGAGGCCTCAGAACTGGTGAGCACTGTACTGGTACTATTTTGATCACAACCATTGCTTTACTAGTGATAATGTTGTTGTAGCTTTTAGTATTGCAGTATATGCTGGCTGATACTTCTGACTGCTACAGTCATTGGAATACAAAGATATTTTCTTTATTAATCATACATATGCTCATTTTACTAATAGCAACTTGTAGTAACCTCTGACAAAGAAATGCAGAAAATTTGTGTGCTTGTGTATTACCTGAATATCTGCTGTTAAGTTTTTTTACACACCTCTAGGCCAGGTAGGTCTTTGGGTTGTGACAGATGGGGAGAAAAAAAAATGGGGCCTAAGAAGTTAAAACCTGATTTTGAGAAAAGGAATGTAGAAGAGAAATGAGGATGTGTGATAACAGAGTTGATAAAATAGAGGCAGAGTGTGATCCTGTTGTGGCAGACATTCTTCCACACGTGGTTACTGCCACCCAGAGCAAGGAAATGGTAAACAACACTTGCACATGTAAAGCAAAGCAAGGAAAGGATTACCCTTTCTCCATGCCAAAACAAAATGAGCAACTGAAAGACAAATCAAAGGTAAATAGCAGCTGCCAATGAATACTGAATATGGGAAAAGTTAATTTTCTGAGTGATCCCTTACTGGATGCATTCATGAACAGTTCACATACCAACTGATTACTGCAGGAGGCTTTCTCTAACATCACTCACCTTGTGAAGATTCTGATCCTGGAGACTTGCACTAACATCAAGTCTTTCTAAACTCCCTTTCTTTCTAAACTCCCTTTCTTCACTACTGTCACCTCAAAATAATATTCTTTGAAAGCAGGCAATCTCACTTCCAACAACTGAAGTGCCAGGCTTTTATACAGAGCATCACCTCCAGAAGAAAAGCAAACTGCAAGCACTAATGAAACTCACCCAACAGGCAGAGGCTGAGGACTGCAGGTTTTGCAGGAACCAGGCAGAGGTCAGCGTTAAACCCTGTAAATAAGGAACTGCTTCACTCTCTTTGCTCTGAACAATTTATCCACAACCCAACAGGCTGGAAATCTCTCTCAGTTAAAAGGTGCTTCCTGTCCTCTGTAAATGTTTCAGTTCAAAACACAATAACAATGCAGCAATTTCTTTTGCTTCACTGATTAAGTAAAATATAGGGAACAAAAGCAGAAATACTTGGGTTTGAATCTGGATTTTGTGACAAGGGATTTTTCCTTACTGCACAAGAGTTTGAAGGGTAAGCTGTTGACTGGATCATCAATTCAATTCAGGACCTAACTGGCCAAATTAATGATTTCACTACCTGTTTTTTAGAACTACTCCTATCTGAACTACAAGTAGCTTTTGTACATGTTGTAAGGAATAGAAAAGACATGTTTTCACTAAAATATTACTTTAAAATGGCATTTTTCACAGAATCACAGAACTTTAGAGGTTGCAAAGGACCTCCAGAGATCACAGAGTCCAATCTCTCTGCCAAGGCAGGATCACCTGGGGTAGTTTGCACAGGAACACATCCAGGTGGTGTTTGAAAGTCTCCATAGAAGGAGACTCCACAACCTCTTTGGGCAGCCTGCTCCAGGCCTCTGTCACCCTCCCTGTAGAGAAGTTTCCTCAAGTTGGGGTGAATCCTTCTATGTTCCAAATTGTAGCTGTTGCTCCTTGTCTTTTGCTGGTGACTGCCAAAAAAGAGCTTGGCCCCAGCCACTTGACACCCACCCCTCAAATATTTATACACATTGTGCTGGTTTGAGCTAATTGGAATATTTTAATAGAGAAAATTATACTATATGCTGTGAAAAGGAAACAATGGTGCTCTCTACCAAAGACTCCAAGTTGGACCATTGTCACACATCAATCAGATCCCCTCTCAGTCTTCGCTTCTCCAGACGAAACAGTCCCAGGGCTCTCAGTCTCTCTTTGTAGAGGAGGTGCTCATGTACCCCAGTCATCCTCGTGGCTTTCTTAGACTCTTTCCATCAGGTCCATGTCTCTCTTGAACTGGGGAGCCCAAAACTGGACACAGTATTCCAGGTGTGGTCTCAGCACAGGAGAGCAGAGTGGGACAAGAACCTCCCTGGACCTGCAGGCCACAGTTTTCCTGATGCACCTCAGGATGCCATTGGCTCCCTTGGCCACAAGGGCACATTGCTGGCCCATGCAGAACTTCCATCAGCACTCCAAGGTCTTTCTTCATGGAACTGCTTTTCAGCAAGGCAGCCCCAACTGGTGCCTGTTGTTATTCCTCCTCAGATGCAGGACCCTGCACTTGTGCAAATTGAACTTCATAAGATTTGCCTTCACCCAGCTCTCATTCTGTCCAGATCTCATTGATGACAGTACAGGCTGAGGGGTGTCAGCCACCCCCCCAAGTTTTGTGTCATCAGGAACTTGCTGAGGGTGCACTCAATGCTGTCATCCAGGTTGATGATAAACATACTGAACAAAACTGGACCCAGTACTGATCCCTGGGGAACAGCACTGGCTGCAGGCCTCCAACTTGACTCTGTGCCACTGATAGCAACTCTCTGAACTCTATTGTGGAGCCACTTTTCAATCCACATCTCCTGAGTTTATCTGTGAGGATGTTGTGGGTGACAGTATCAAAAGCCTTGCATTTTTCAGAAAGCAAGACCACTATTTGCTACCAGGATAACAGAAGGCTGATTTTTTGCATTATTTCAAGCAGTGGCCTTTAATACCAACTCATTTAAGAACAAACTACATTTATTAGGCACATGGCATTTCCTGACTCAAGAACTACTTGGAAAATGGTCCCAACTTTGAGCAAATTTCACAACTAAGAGAAGTTGTTCAGTTGTTTTAACAATGAAAACACTTTCATTCTTCTTAATATAACATAGAGTCATCCATTTGCCAGTTCAGGGAGTTAACAATTAGATAACACTATCTCAAACTGTATAGGTGTCTACTTTCTTTTATCAGGTCTGTCTGTCCTTTATTTTCTTTCAAATATTTCATAGCAATACCAATTTTATATATTAAAAAAAAAAAANATTAAATATAAAAAAAAAAAAAAAAAAAAAAAAAGATAAAAAGAAGACCAGAGGTCCTCATAGACTCTTCAGCACTTTTTTGTGATACAAGAGTCACACAATCCTAGGATGGAGCAGGTTGGAAGGGACCTCAAAGATCGTTTGCTCCAATCCTCCTGCCAGGGACAAGGATCCCTCTCCAATAGAATTGTTTACCCAAGGCCTTATCCAACCAGGCCTTGACAATTCCAGGGAGGAGGCACCCATGGCCACTCTGGGCAGTCTATTCCAGAGTCTTACCACTCTCATACTGAAGAACTTCTTCCTAAGATCCAGTGTAAACCTACTCTCCTTGAGCTTCAAAACATTCCTAGACACCCTTATAGAAAGTCCCTCTGCAGCCTTTCTGTAGGATCCTTTCAGGTGTTGGAAGACAGCTCCAGGTCCCCCTGGAGTCTTCTCTTCTCCAGGTTAAACACCCCCAGCTCCCTCAGCCTATCCTTCTAGCAGAGGTGCTTCAGTCCTTGGATCATCTTTGTGGCCTCCTCTGGACTCCCTCCAGCAGCTCTGTGTCCTTATGCTGGGGACACCAGAACTAGAGGCAGGATTGGAGGTGTTTTAAATGCATATAATTAATATGACAGACTACATGCTACTTGCATGGATACTAAATTACTTCTCTTTTTAAGTTTCCAACAGGGCATGGATTTTCTTCTACATATTCCATTAGAACAATGCTTGCCTGGTCTCGATGTCTACACTCCACCTCGGTGCAAATCACCTTGGAGTCACTGTGATCAGACAACAAGCCACTACCTTTGTTCTCCAGGAAAGGAATTTAAAATACTTCCTGAAAGCAAATAAGGACAATGTTTGACACTAAAAGCACTTACCAGCTGTCCAAAACGAACAGTTGCAACTCCTTTCAGGGGTAAACTTTCATCAGCACTGAAACATAATCCTCCAGTCTGAAACAAACAAAGAAACACAGGCACGCACAGAAAAAGGAAATGTAAACACTTATCAGTATAGCTTTTTTTCCCCTGAGTTTCAATGTTTACTTTTGTTCTTCTACTTACTAAAATATTTGGGCTGCTGCAGTCGCAAGACTTGCTTACGTTGATGAATGTTTGTTCACATCTTACACACCTGTGAGTCACAAACATGAAAACTGCACTTAAAATGTAGTGAATGGCAAGAATTATTATTTAGTAGGAGCTGATTAAATAGCAGGCCTGATAATACTGTCATCATCTTCACTAGTTTGAAATCCAAAAGACATTACTGATTTGGTTCTACTGTCAGTGAAGCAGAAAAAAATTAAATAGTTAATCCAAATTCTCTTTCTGCTTCCAACCCAAAGCTCACTCTTTAGTCACATCAAAGTAAAACAAACAAACAAACAAATCAAGTCCCTGGTCACATATGGACTTCAGTTTGATATGGGGCTGAGGATTTCCACTTCACTGCTTTTAAAATTGTCACCTTAAAGATACAGACTGTTCCTCCATTAAAACCCAACAGGACACATTCACTTTGGTCACCACAGAAGGTAAGGAACACTCACCTATTTCCTGAGGCATCTGAAGCAGACAAGGAGTGCTCACTTCCATTACAATGTATGCACAAGGCTTCACTAAGTAACATGCCATCAATGCTTCTTTCCACTAAAGAAAAGAAAAACAACTCTGCTAAAACTGCATGCTGCCCAGCATGGCACACAGGTTAAGAGAAATGTGAGAAAACAAAGTGTCTGTGCAAATCTAAAGTAAATGCAAAGATTTTATTTAAAAAAAACCAATCAAGAGCATAATTTGCAAGTAACATCCACTGCAGATGGCTGTAGAGATTCACAGATTGCATTGGGTTGGAAGGGACCCTCAAACATCATCTTGTCCAACCCCTCTGCAGTCAGCAGGGACACCTCCAACTAGATCGGGCTGCCCAGGGCCACATTCAGTCTGCATGGCTTATAGCTACGTACCTGCAATTTAGTGTTAATGAGAAATGCAAGATTTAATGCCCAGTTTTGCTGTTCCTTTCTTATTTATTTGGGGACTTGAGCATTTCCCCTGTGGAGAGAGACTGAGAGTCCTGGAGCTGTTTAGTCTGCAGAAGGCTGAGAGGAGATCTCATCATTGTGTATAAATATCTGAGGGGTGGGTGTCAAGTGACTGGGGCCAATCTCTTTTTGCTCATCAGTGACAACAAGAGAAGGAGCAACAGCTACAAACTGGAATATCGAAGGTTTCACCTCAACATGAGGAGAAACTTCTTTACAGGGAGGGTGACAGAGCCCTGGAGCAGGCTGCCCAGAATGGTTCTGGATTCTCCTTCTCTAGAGGCTTTCAAAACCCACCTGGATGTGTTCCTGTGCAGACTACCCTGGGTGATCCTACTTTGGCAGGTGGGTTGGACTCAATGATCTCTGGAGGTTCCTTCCAACCTCTAATGTTCTGTGATTCTGTGATTCTGTTCTGAAGTGAATTTCAAAGCAAGACTTCAATGCAAAGCTAAAACTCAAAACATCAAGTTTATGAATTGCTGGATTTATTTTTTCCATTATCCCCAAAATGATTCATGCAAATGTCACTGATTCAAAGTTCTGAAACTGCATCTTTCAGCAAGTAAATAATTTGGCAAGAGATTTCAAGTCTAATTATCAAAACCAAACAAAAATATATAATCAAAATAATTAGAATATTAATTTATGAAGTTCAATAAGGACAAGTGCACAGTCCTGCATCTGAGGAGGAACAACACCAGGCACCATTACAGACTAGGGGCTGTCCTGCTGCAAAGCAGCTCTTTGGAGAAAGTCCTTGGAGTGCTGGTGGGCAGCAAGTTCTGCATGGGCCAGCAATGTGCCCTTGTGCCCAAGAGGGCCAAGGGCATCCTGGGGTGCATCAAGAAAAGTGTGGCCAGCAGGTCTAGGGAGGTTCTTGTTCCCCTCTACTCTGACCTGCTGAGACCACACCTGGAATACTGTATCCTGGAGTTCTGGGCTTCTTCAGTTCAAGAGAGGCAGGAATACAGTGGAGAGTCCAATGGAGAGCTACAAGGATGACCAGGGGACTTGAACAAGACTGAGAGACCCGAGGCTGTTCAATCTTGAAAAGGCTGAGAGGGGATCTTATAAATGTCTGTAAATATCTGAGGGGCGGGTTTCATGATGAAAGTGATGGCCTCTTTTTGGTGAAGTTTACAAGGCTAAAACATATCTTCAATTTCCTTTCTCATTTAATAGAAAAACATGTCTTGAGAAACTAAAATATCTAAAGCAAGCACTAATGTCTTATAGGTTGCATATATTTCTTACCTAATATTTCGTTATTGAGGCATTTACATTTTCCTTCTGAAGTTAGGCCTTTAGGGCAAATAATACAATTCCACCCATCCTGAGTAACTCCACTCTAAAGTAAAAGGTAAAACTATTAGAATTTTCAAACATATCATCCAATATCTGTGAAGAAAGCTTGATCCAGATGTTTCTGATATAATAACATCAATAACGTTCAGGAAGCTTTACAAAAGGCTGAAGTCTGACAAAATAATTCCTATGCAGGCACAGACTAAAACAAGTTTCTGAACCCAATAGTTAACATCCTTTAGTGAAGGTAAGAGCTGATTAAAAGTGGAAGATTTAACAGAAGATATAAAGGATCTGCAGTGGAAAAAAGTAATCAGCAAACGTAACAATGCCTAAGTAGATGTATTTTTATATAGATATACAGAAAAAATCAGAAATGGAGGAGTTTTAAGTGAAGCAGCTTATGTAAATGTGGAATTCTGCACCTTTCTAAGCAGTTCTCATCCACACTGACTTCACACTATGAAGTAGCTGCACTACAGATCAAGCTCCATAAGGAAAATGAAGTTAACTGCTCATCCTCTATTCCCCTCTTCACTACCATCATATTTTCTTGCATAAGCCTTGGCATAGCATCAAAGATAAAGGCCACTGTCCCAGTCCAGAGGAATCCCGGGTGTGGGAGGTTTGGATTCTGGGGCACAGAATTAAGGCACAAAGGGTGTCAAATGCATTGGCTGGCTTTAGTGCATTCACATGACTTACATACACGAGGAGAGGGAGAAAGTAAGAGAGGTAGGGGGGAGAAAAGAGAAAGGAAAGAGAGAAATACCCCCAGGCAGAGAGAAGAGAGGTCACCCTGGAGTCATGGAGTGTCCCAAAAGTCCGTTTGAAGAGGGTGAGTGGGGAATATTCTGTCTGCAGGTTGGAGCTTCTCTTCTTTTCCCTGCCTGCCTCATTGAACAGGCAGGTTTTGCTGAGAAGCACTTAGCATTTTCCAGGAGTGAACTGCTTAGCCAGGCCCACTGCCCAGTGCTGTTGGGCATGCTCAGTATGGTAGGGGGTTTGCAGGGTTGAGCCCCCCTTGTCCGGACGCTTTCTTCAAAATGATCACTGCTGTCGATAAACCAGGAGCCGCCAGACGTGGTTGGGTCAGCATCAGCATCACCTGCCACAACAGGAAGCCTTCAGCCCCTGTGTGTGTTAGGTGACAAGAGCTCAGATCCAGGTGTGGTGGTCCAGAATGGTGGTCTTTTAGTCCATGCAAGCTGAGCAGTCAGGCAGGTGCTCCCATGGCAGCATGCACAAGCTCACTCTGCGTTCCCCAGCTGGTCTCTTGTCCAGGTATTGCATATTGGGGTGCTCTTGGGGGTCTGAGCTCATGCAAGAGGGGATTTTTGGGACAGTGAGCACAACAGGATGTTTACGTAGCGTTTCTCAGAAATTTAGCTCAAAACAAGTTTATTTCTGAGATGTTGGGACAGATTGTTTATCTCAGTCTCTGACAGCCACCATCAGAGGAAAGAGAAAGAAACAGCAGAGTGATCAAAACACCAAGGGATATTTGTCTATGCCTTGGTATAATGTAGCAAAATGGCAAGATGGAAATTATCTACACTGACTATTGAACTTACTCAACTAGATTGGTTTCAAGAGTTCTTCTCTATTGAAGAGAAAGAACTACTCAGGATGGCTTTCATCCTGAAAATATGTTTTTGCTGGAAAAAAAATGCTTTCTCTGTCTATTACAGTGGGGAAAAGCTGGTTAAGCCTGGTGGTGTCTCTGGCTCAATGCTGTGAGTATGACCCAAACGCAAAAAGAGAAAAAAAAAAAAAAAAAGAAAAAACATCTTGTAGTCTGGAGGAAAAAAAATAAATAAATTACTCCCCCTCCCAACATTTTTTATGGCAAAGGATGGAAAGTTCAATGCTTACCATATTTTCTGGGCATTTTTCACAAATGATGGAGGAGCCACCATTGCCAGAAACCATCCTGTATCCTGGCTGACATACACAGGAACTACCTGAAAAAAAAATGCATTTTTAAGCTATATAAAGCTGACCTGTTTTCCACAGAATACTAAGAACAATTCCCATTGTTCTTGTGTGATCAGTAGAGATTATGAGAGGTAATAAAACATCTGACTGAGGTGTGCATGTTGGTGTTACAGCTTGTGCAAAGAGATCTTAGAAAAATGTTACTAGGCTGACTACTCAAAGCAGATATGATCTCTCCCTCTAAATCTTGTCACAATGTCATTCTTAGCCCATCCTCTATTACATCAGCATTATATTCATAGATTGCACTGGGTTGGAAGGGACCCTCAAAGAGCATCCTGTCCAATCCCCCTGCACTCAGCTGGGACACCTCCAACTAGATCAGACTGCACAGGGCCACATCCAGCCTGACCTTGAATTTCTCCAAGGGCTTCAACCACATCCCTGGGCAGCCTGTTCCAGCATTTCACCACACTCATTGTGCAGAACTTTCTCCTTATGTCCAGCCTAAATCTACCCTCTCCAGTTTGCAATCACTACCCTTCATCCTATCACAAGCTCTTCTAAACAATCCTTCTCCAGGCTTCCTGTAAGCCCTCTTAAAGATATTGAAATGAAGCTCTACGGTTTCCCTAGAGCCTTCTCTTCTTTGGGCTGAGCAGCCTCAATTCTCTCAGCCCGTCTTCATAGGATAGGAAGTCAGTCCAAAAATCAAACCATGTCTATATGCCAAAGCTCTTCAAATACATTACTGTTGTCTGCAAAGCCATTTTAAACTCAAAGCTTTTAAAATCGTGCGTGGATATCAAGCTTTATATTGAATGCATTGCACACTACCATATTGTCTTATCTCCTAAAGAAAGTGAACTACCATATTAGCACTGCCAAGGTGTGTTGCGTATGCTTAAAGTTCCCACGTGTGACTTGGATTAGTACACACAGACCCCTAAGATCTCAGACAAAGAATTTCAAGTCAACAAAAGCGTTCAACAACATAAATTCAGGGCCCTGTGGAATTCAAGCGATGAAAATGTGAACACCTATAAGCAGGCAAATGCTTGAGGAAAGATAAAACCCGGGATGTATCTCAGACAAGTATCAAAGCTGTGCTGTGGCCACTTATGTCTTTGCTGAATCCTGGCCCTTTTCTCTGCCTCTTCAGACTTGTTCTTGAGAACTGCTGTTTTGTCACCAAAAGCGGAGCCCAGATGCTGCACTTCCCGCTGCTGGGTGCGGATTTCAGCGCGGAGCTGCCTGAGCTCCGCTGCCCCCGCACGTTCCCCCGGCCCGGCCAGCCCCGCCTTCCCCGCCGCGCGGCAAGGCCGTTTCGCTCACCGCTGACGCTCTGTCGCTGGTGGGCTCCGCAGGACCCGCAGGCCAGACGGGAGATGTCGAAGTAGCGGGTGTCCCCGCAGTCGGCGGGTCGCTGCAGCGGGATGGAGAAGCCGCGGGCGGGCGTTAGCGCCGCCGCCATCGCCAGCAACAGCACGACGGCAGCCCAGCGGCCCAGCGTCGCCATGACTACTCGCGGCCCGCCACGGTTCGCCCTCATTGGTCAGCCGCCGCTCCTACGGCATCCGCGAGGGGCCTGCCGAAGGACCAAAGCGTTCGGAGTGGGATGTGACTGCAGAGGAGAGGGGGGCAGCAGTCTGGGGAGGATTTAGGATTGGGCGCGGAGGAGTAGGGAACTCGAGGAACCCGAGCGAGGCGGGGGAGCGGCAGGAACCAGAGAAGTGAGGTTTGGCGTGTTTTAGAACATGGAGATGGACGACATTGGCGGGAAGAAACAATGAAGATCTGTACCCAATGGAAGAGAACCAGAGGATGCGACCACACTTCCTGGTGCCTGACGCACAGGGACAGGCCACTCATCCGTGTCTGTCTCCCACCCTACTTCTCTTCCTGGGCTGCGCAAGCACTGAGACTAATGGAAACAAAAGACTGAAGACGAGGCTTCACACGCCAAGCAATAGTGATCTAAGTGATGCTGTCCCCTGCCTAAACCGTAGTTTAGTATAGATGCTACAGCGGCTGCCAGCGAGCCGAGGCGCATGCGCACTAGCTGCACTAGGGCAGCAGGCCGCCCGTACGCAAGAGCCAGGGTGACGAAAGCGGCATTTTCCGCCCCGTTTCTCGGCGGCGTTCTGGAGCCCGGCGGAAGGACTCGAGCGGCTTCAACCCTGGGGGTGACGGGGAGGGGCTGGCGCAGGCGCGGCGCTGCCTCCCCTCCGTTCGGATTGTTTTTTTTTGGGGGGAAGCAGTGGAGAAGCCATCTTAGCGGTGCTGTGCCGAGAACTGCGAGGAACGGGGCTCGGCGCGGAGCCTGTCCCTAGTGCCGTGTCCGGTGGGTGGATGGCGTAAGGGAGAGCGTCTGGCATCCTGGGGCGCTGCGTGTACCGCGGGAAGGTCTGGCAAGCGGCTTCTCGGGCCGGAAAGCGTGCGGCGCGGATCGGTCTCCGCCGCATCCTGTTGCCGGTCCCGTCGCTCTGTGCAGCGGCCCGCAGGCCCCATCTGGGCTCGTGTTGAGCCTTTTGTGGTCGGAGCGATGTAAGGGCCGGTGCGGCCCGATCCGCGGGCAGCGGAGCGCTTCGCTGGGCCTCTGCAGCTCGCAGCGGTTGGAGGCGGGCCGGTGCTCAAGCCGACCGTATGGCGGGCCCAGCGGCAGAGTTCCATCGCATCTTTCAGCGATGCGAAAACTCATTGGCAACAGCTTACTTTGACTGCTAAGGCTGATTTTCAAGATTAGAATAAGAAATCGTCCTCTGAGCTACCAGTTAGACATATTAGTCCCGTTTTGTAGTTGAAGTACGTCTGGTGAGTGTTCTTGCTAGCTTGTATGCTCACTGCAGACTATGCAGACATGGAGACTATGTAACGTGTCAACGTTGTGGCAGGCTTAGTTTCCTACAGTGTTTACAAGCTTGGGCAGTTTAGTTTGATATTTGGAATTTGCTGATGCTGCAAACGTAAGAGTTATAAGCACTGATCTCTAATTAATGCAGGTCATATATAAAATTTCTTACAAAGGTGTAGATGCTTCAGTGTTTTTAAATTGGGTGCATGAAACTGTCAGTCTGTTCATCTGAATCGTTCTCTGAGGTCCTTCCTTAGTTAACAGATTGGCTTTTAGTTTTATCTGGCACTTTTATCCCCTAAGTCACTCTTTTTGATCATTCATTTTAAATTCCTGGACAGTTTGGCTACACTTTCTACCAATGCTTAATGGTATAATGTCAGTAAAAGAGTATTGTTTGAACTTGCATTTCTGTTTGTGGACTTACAATCTGGAATCACGATGTCTGGCTTTACCACTAAAGGTTGTATGCTTGGTACATTGCAGAGAACTTGCCCTTTATCACTGAAGGAATGCTGAGGACATCTGTTCTGAATGCTGTTTAAAAAAATGAGATGAGACTGTAGAGTCGTGAAGTGCAGAAATGCTACAAATTATATACATCTTGAAGTAGCAGGAGAGTGGATTTGATTTTTCAAGACATGAAGGTCATATAAGGAAATTCTGACATTCTCCTTGCTTTGTGGCAGTGCCATCATATCTGTTGAGAAGATGCATTATAAAGTGTACCGGGTCTGGCAGGGATGGAGTTAACTTTCTTCAGATCAGCTGGTATGGTTCTGTGTTTTGGATTTGTGGCTAAAAGAGTGTTTGCAACACACCCGTGTTTTGGCTATGGCTGAACAACGCTTGCACAGCATCGAGGCTTTCTTTGTCGCCACTGCCACCCCTGCCGGCGTGTTGGGAGTAGGCAAGAAGCTAGGAGGGGACGCAGCCAGGACATCTGACCCAGATTGACCACAGGGATATTTCATGCCATGTTACATCATGCTGAGCAACAACAACTGAGGAAGAGGAAGGCTTTTTTTGTTTGTTTTGGGCTTTTTTGAGGAAGGATAACTTCTTTTTTATTGGCTTCCAAGGTGATTGCTGTTCAGAGGCAGGCTGGCCATCAGCCTGTGGGAGGTGGTGATTTCCTTTGTTTCACTTTTTTCTCTTCACTGAAGAAACTTTCCATCTTGGCCCACAAGTTTTTTTGTCTTTGTTCTTCCCCATCCTGCTGGTGGGGATGAGGAGTGAATGATCAGCTGTATGGGTGCTTGGCTGCTGGTTGGGGTCAAGCCACCACAAAAATACAGAGAAAGACAATCTTGAAGTTACTAAATAGGCAGTTGTTTTCAGTTGGTTGTGTTTACAAAGTGCTGATGTAGAAGTGCTGTAGGATCTGTTAGCCAACAGAATTTTGGCTTCGCGCTTGTTTTGCTTAGGTCAGGTGGAGTGACATTTGCCATTATCAAGAGATAACTTGGAATCAGGATCTAGTGTTTGTTTTATTATTGAGCAAGGGCTTTGTATGAGAGGCATTTTCCTATCACTTGGCATTGAAGTGTTGGGCCCTTTAAAAAAAGGGATGTAGTCATTTGCTACAGCAGGTTGTGGTACTGTGCTACGTGTTGTGGGATGCTGGATGATGTTGAACATCAGGATCTGTTTTAAGTCAGTGGGTTAGAGTGATTCTTGTTCTTGTGTTTGAAAGGCAGTGAACATGTAGCTTTGTGAACAGTTTGCGTTGTAGATTGAAGTACTCCCTGAAATGGTCCTGGATGGATATTTTTGCTCTTTGATTGTCTTCACTGCATATGTCAAGTGCAGTGTGGGACTGGTGAGTAGCACACTCTTGTGAACTTTGAAAGCAGGTGGATTTCAGAAGAATGGACACATCCTCTAATCTTGAGTTGGACTTGCACATCTTTCAAGGACCAAAAGAATTGAACTGGGAGGTTTTCCCTCAATAGACTGGCAGTCTGTTGCATTTCAACAGTTCAGTGTGGCACAATTGATGACCAAGTAATCTCATCGTATTTTCATCATTTCCAGAAGTCAACTTAAATTCTGAATTCCTCTTGCTTCTAACTGGAAACACAAACATGCAGTGCCTAGCATCTCGGAACGTGGAAGGAGTTCTTCGTAGTATCCCAGATTGTGGGTTCATTACATGCTTGGCTTTAATATTAGCCCCTACTATGGATAAGCTGCAGCAGTGTAGCACAGTATGTAAAGCAAAGTACAGATGTCAGCTATTAATTATGTTTCATTTTCTTTCCACAGTTAAGTTGATTTTACAGAATTTATCAGGTCTCCAAAGCAGAAACAGGTAAGCTGCCAAAAGCTTAACACTTCTCACTGGGTATTGTGACAAGATCATACACGGCCTGTTTTTCTTACAGACTCATGGCTGGGAACTAGGATATGCTCTCCTGAGTGCATGTGGCTGCTGCAGTTAATACTCTGACTACATGGAGACAACAGCTTTGAACACTAAGAAAACAAGTTATTGAACAGAACCCAGTGGTAGAGCAGCTTTTCAAAGCAGTAAAGTCATCACTGTTGGTGAATTACTTCGTTTTCCAGGGACATAGTTGTTACCCTTTCTCCTTTAATCATCTAGTATTTTCTGTGTTAATGATTACGAGTGTCCTGTTCAAATGGAAAACAGGATTTTTTTGATCCTTAGGACAGGGCAGAGGTCTCTGGCATACGGTAACTATACCGTGAAAGACTTTAGGTGTTCTTTAAGGTATCGTGGATGGTGAGGAGTGACTGAGGTGGATTTTGTTGCCCTTACGATAGGGAGTATTGATAGACTCGTGCATGTGTGCTGGTGGAGTAGCTGATTGTTCTGACTAACCAACTTTCAGTGAATCTTGTTTTAATCTCGTTCTTGTGAACTTGTGGGATTTTTTTGATACCTTCTCTCTTGATTGAGATAAGGGCACTCATTAAAAAGGCTCTAGCTTCTTAAGTATTAAGATACTGTAATAGCTGAGTACTAAAGACGTGCTATCATGTGTACCTTTTTGTCTGCAGGTGATTTTTGCTGTGGGGTGAGCTCAGCATGGCTGTAGTCATCCGTTTACAGGGGCTTCCTGTTGTTGCGGGTCCTGCAGATATTCGTCGTTTCTTCTTGGGATTGAATATTCCTGATGGAGGTGTGCATATTATTGGAGGAGAGATTGGGGAGGCTTTTATTATATTTGCAACAGATGAAGACGCACGGCGTGCCATGAGCTGTTCAGGAGGGTATATCAAGGACTCGCACATAGAGCTGTTTCTCAGCAGCAAGGCAGAGATGCAGAACACTATAGAAATGAGCCGGAAACGATTTGACCGTGGGGGACGAGAAACTATGTCTGGCTCTAGAAGAATGGGTAGTAACGGTTCAGGTGTTGGAGACATGCCACATTTAGTCACGCCTTTCCCAAAAGGAGTAAGTAAACATGGTTATGGTCCACCGAGTCATCCGGAGGCTGGTTTCCATACCAATGGCACAAGACACGGGGATATGGGCATGCCTAAATCAAGCTATCAGTCACTAAAGGATTCTCATCCGTTTATCCCAGATGACCTTTACTTGTTTCTCCGTGGTATACCTTACACTGCGACAGAAGATGATGTCTGTGCTTTCCTTTCTGGGATCCGTGTGGATGGAGTGATTTTGATCAAGCATCACAATGGCTTAAACAATGGTGATTGCCTGGTAAAATTCGCTACGCCTGGTGATGCCTTAGAGGCGCTTAAACGTCACAGACAGTACATGGGTCAGAGGTATATAGAAATTAGCCCAACTACAGAGGAGCGGTGGATTGAGTATGGTGGGACGGTGGACATGCCGGATGAAATGGATCACTTTTTGTGTGAGGACCGTTCTCCAAGTCCAGGCTACGTGCATTCAAGGAGGCATTCACGTTCAAGGTCACCAAGGAGACAAAGAACACGTTCTCGTTCATCTCCTCACCAGGAATACTACATACACCTAAGAAATTTATCTACTAATCTGGAAAAGAGAGACTTGATAGACTTTTTTCCTGACCTGGATATATGCAGCACACAAATCAAGCTTCTAACAGATAGGCATCAGAGAAGGACTAGAGATGCCTTTGTGATGTTAAGAAGTGAGAGAGATTATCAGGCTGCTTTGAAATATCATAGAAAGGTTCTTTTCAATCGTTTTGTTTACATTTTTCCAATATCAAGAAAATCAATGTTGAAAATCATTGATTCTTATGAGAGGAAAAGATCGCAGGACAGAGATCACTCTGGACGGGCCACACCAGAAAAAAGTTATCGGGAAGGGCATTCTGGCCCCAAGAGATGTGTTTATGTAAGGAATTTTCCATTTGATGTGTCAAAAATCGAAGTGCAAAGGTTCTTTGAAAGATTTGATGTTGATGAAGATGATATTTACTTGCTCTATGATGAAAAAGGAGTTGGGCTAGGAGAAGCATTAGTAAAGTTTAAATCTGAAGACGAAGCCATGAAAGCAGAAAATTTGAATCGTCGAAGGTTCTTGGGAACAGAGGTCTTGATAAGACTTATATCTGAAGACCAGATGGAGAAGTTTGGTGTAACTGTGCCATTGTCTGCATCAAATGACATGCAGGATGATTCACATTCTTATGACAGAGGTGAGCTTTCCTGTCCAATTGATTCACCGTCTGGGCCACCGCAGGGGCCACCCATCCATTCATTTGGTCCCCCTGGGAACTTCAGGCATCCTCCTGAATTTAGGCGCCCTCCTGAGGACTTTATGTGCCCTCCTAAGGATTTTAGAGGCCCTCCACCCTTCATGGATTTTGGTGGTGACAGTGAACATTTTGGCAGAGTGGAATTTGGGAATAATAAAATGGGAGGTTTTCCTGAAGGAAGATTTGTGCCAGATCCCAATTTCAGTGGCGGTTCTGAACGTGTTGTTCCTATTCGATTGAAAAATTTACCTTTTAAAGCTACTCCTAATGAGATTCTGGATTTTTTCTATGGCTACAGAGTGATACCTGAGTCAGTTTCTGTACAGTACAATGATCAGGGATTACCTTCAGGTGATGCCATTGTTGCTATGACAAACTATGAGGAAGCTATGGCTGCTATTAATGAACTGAATGATAGGCCAATTGGTCAACGGAAAGTTAAGCTGAGCTTGCTGTAAAGGAGGAAAAGATGCGCTAGAGTAAAAACATCCTAGATGACAGTATTGACGGTTGTTCTCACTTTTTGAATTGCTGCAAGATGCAGAAGAAAGTTTCCATCAAGGGTTGTAAATAATGTCTAGTTCAGTTGTTTAGCTCTTGGTTGAAATGGTTAAGATACTAGAACTTGCTGTGCCTACTTCTTGTGGCAGAGAAGAGCCCAGAAACTGGAGAACATGGAATGTCTTAAGATATGAAGGCATGGAGTTTTAATGCTTTGGGGTTTTTTTTAGTTTGCTTTTAATTCCATGGCCTATGACTTTTGCATCAAATAAAAATGTTAGTGCTGGTTCAAACAGGAAGAACTTCAGTGCTACCTGCATTAGTAATAACACTTCTTACTGACCTTAGCTTAATAAAAGTAAAATCACTTTTTTTTTTATTTCTAAATTGTTCAGGTTTTGTTCAGTTTCATGTCTTTGCAGGCATTCCTATTAAAAGAAGTAACAAGCATCCTATTCACATTAGTTGGCTTTGCAACTCTTAAAAAAGAAATTGCCATTAAATGTGTGTTTTATATTTAAAAATATAAATATCTAAAGCTTTATATCTAAAGCTAATGATCTCGAATGTTACGCTCAACATATTTGGGGCTTGGTGAGAAAGCTGCTGGCTGCTGTTTCAGGAAAGAGTGAATTAGTACAGTCTGTCAGCACAGCAATGGGTAGGTCATTTACCTGTAAACTGCAGAATCTCTCTGAATCAATAAGTTGGAGAGGCTTTCTTGTTCTCACTGAGGTACCTTGATGCAGAAAATGAATGTTAGAATCGTTTCGAAAATCTTGACTTCAGCCTGAGCTTTTGGAGTGGACTTTATCTTTACGTGCTCATAATACCAACTTGCTAATGATATCTGGATGCACTCCAGGTCAATAGCTGATTAATTTTAACTAACATCTGTCACTGGCAACCAAGCTGACAACCAACTATGTAATTTTCTTATATAAGAAAATAAATGCTTATAGCAGTTTTAAGAATGTTTTGATTGGTTTAGTGCCAGCACATTTAAATTTTAGGAAGAAATAAAAGCTAGCCTGTTGGGAGGAAAAAAACTGCACCTTCAAAATTCAGGCTTAGAAAACTGTGGTTGTGTTTGTAAGGACTGTTGACATTGCTCGGAGCACTACATTTTATGACATTTTCGTTTCCCTGTTGAACTCACACAACAAAGTTGCAACTTGCTAATGGAAACTTGTTTTAGTCTTTGCTCAGGTAATACAAAAAAATAGATTTGTAGAGTAGTTCAGGTTGGAAAGGACCTGAAGGTCTCTGGTCCAACCTGCTTCTCAAAGCGGTGTCAGCTAGAATAGGTTATTCAAGGCATTGTCCATCGGATTTTTAATAGCTCTGAGGACAGAGATTCCACAGCCTCTGGGCAGTCTATTGCAGTGAGTGGTTACCCTCGCTGGTGGTTGGACCTTAATTACTTCAAAGTCACCATCACTGAATTTCCATGTAAACCATGGAAGTTGTTTGGGTTTTTTGTTCTGTAATTAAAAGGTCAGTGTAGTGTTATTTCTTCTGTGTATTACTTGCCCTCTCATTTAAATGTTAGGAGAACATTTTGAATGAGGATGGTAATGCCAGGTCTGTAGGTGGAACTGAAATAAAAACAAATTGTCTTTTTATTTTCTTTGCAAAGTCTTCTAGTTCCTTGAGCTTTTATAGCAATTATAAAAGTGTTACAAGGATGTTCAAAATAAAACTTGTCTGACGTAAACATGCTGTTGTAAGCTTCGTTGTGATTTTTGTAAGTTAACATCATCTTTACTAATTCTTGCCTCTGTATTACCAGATGTGCTGTAAAAGTGACTGCAACTGACTTCTCCAGTTAACCAGCTCTAGAGGATTTGTAGAAACTCCTTTAGTTACTACACAGCAAGAGATTTCAAACACTGAAAATAAAGTGAACTTTTTGCCATGCTTCTAGAATATGGTACACACATGAGTTCTTAAAAAGCAGTTGGAGGCTGGAAAGGTAAGGGTAGGTTTAAAAGGCTTTTTTGCCTGTTAAGTGCAAGATTATCTTTTAGGAGAAGCATTACCTGTTCTTAAGACAGTAACTGCTGGTAAGTTACCACTCATTTTTGGGACGGCAACTTCCCCCCCCCCCCACCCCCAATAGCTTATTTGTCTTTAATTTAAAGTCAGATAAGATTTTGACTGATTTAGGTAATCTGTAGTGCCTGATTGATAGCCCAACAAAGTGAGTACTTGAAAATTATCTCCAAAGAAAAGCTGTACTTCAGAACATGCACAGATGACCTAGAGCACAGGGAAACTGGGAAGAGAGGCCAGTGCAGCTAAATAGTAAGAAAGGTTAATGGGATAGTTAATTGTCAGTCGATAGCTGTTAACTTCCTGCTAGTATGTTTTGGTTGGTGTTTTAGGTTTTTTCCCCCCCCTCTTAAATGGTATGTATATATAAGCGTTACATCCTGATTCTACCTGAAGAAGTGGTACAGGTGCATGGTGTGGAGACACCGTTTAATGGTAACAGGGTTTTGTAATATTTAATGGTTTGGAGGCGTAGTTTCAGTGTAAAGAACACATTTGAGACTGCAATTACTTGAATGATTGCTCTTTCTTTTTAGTACAAGTAGAGAAGGACACACAATTTCTGTCTGACATAAAAGCTTAAGACATAGATGCAGGACAAAGTTGCCCAATGCTATTTCTCCCTTGCTATTAAGTTTTTCCAATTCCTAAAGTCAACTCTTGTGAGGTAGGGGAGAAGGAATTTAAAGCTGCCAAGAAAATAAATCAAGTTCTTTAGCTTGATTTATACTAGCTACCAATCTAGTGGGAATTAATCTTAAAGACTGCTTCCTTTTTTTTTTACTCAGAATTCCTTTTTCAAGCCATAGAACAGAAATAATTTCTATCTGCATATATGTATTATATGAACACCTGGTATAGCCATGAAGTTAATCTGTTTTGGAGATGAACTATGTAATTTGAGGGTAAAACTATTCTCTGGGTTTAAACCAGAACCCTCCCTTGGGACATTTTCACTTCACTTTTGGCAAAGCCTGATTTTTGCAGTATACTTTACATCAGGGGACAAAGGCAGTGTCAGTATTAAAAAATGCACTTCTTGGTTTATTTTTATAACAAACAATATTTGGTTATAACTGAAGATTGTTTTCCCAGTTACAAGTTTAAATTCTAGACTTATACATTCTTTAGCAGATACTGGAGCTGGAGAGAAACAAAATGGCAGCAGCATACTGGCACACAGTTGTATGCTATTCAAAAATGAACATGCATAACCATCATCTCCAAATAGGAGAACTGGTAACTGAATCAACCAGTTAAATGCATGGAACTTGACCTATGTATAGCATGTCAACTACTATAAATGTCAACTATACAAAATATCAGCTAGTCTTATTATGAAGGCACTTTTATTTAAAAGCAAAGCAGCATTAGAAGTTGATGCGGGGCTAAGTGAATGTTCATTCTGTATCCACAACGAAATCAAGTCAGGCCTGAAGAAAAGGAGAAAGAAAATACACCTCCTTCTGCCACCCAAGGTGAGCCGCAAAGTGACAGCTAACAGGATTGGTGCTGTAATTAATTTCTTGGTACTGCAGTTACTTTAGGATGGATGAAAGCAATTATGGCAAGTGTAGCTGGAGGACTTAATAAATCCAAGAGGTGTGTAGGCAGAGAATAAGGTACATTGGCAAAGTAACAAAAAAAACCTTCTGTTCAGAACTGCTTGTCAGCTCACTGCGGTTTTTGGACACCTCATCATGTAAGTTTAAGCAAATGTGACTGCAATGTAACAGCTAAGCAAATATAATACAGGATTCTATTTAAAGATTTCCTGTTCTCTCACTATGGAAATGATCCATTTTCAGCAGACTCTCTTCCATGCTTTGAAACTGGTGATTTGTCGCCTAGCACTGTCCTACCAGTGCCAATTCTTGCTCCTGGTGGAATTCTAAAAACCCCTCAGTGAAGTTTCTAATGAACGCACATAAAGGGAAATATTCTTTTTCTCTCAAGCCAAAGCCCCTCCCTCCCCAACGCTGTTAGAACAGTGTTGTTATCTTGCTTTAGTAGCATCTAATTCCTCCTCTTCCTCTTCCTCATCTTCAGATTCCTCCTCCTCCTCCCCTTCTTCATCTTTTTGTAGCATACTGCTAGAAATCTAATAAAACAAAAATCCAAGAAACATAAATCAAGTGTCTGTACTCCTGAAAGAAAAAGAATTCTCTGTTGGCATTGCCAGTCTCAGAACTTGCAGATTTTTCACTTGGGAAAGGAGGTAAAAGGTAAGTTGGTTCTCCATTAACCCCTTGAATTCTATTAAGCACAGCACTAACAGAAAGATACATGGCACAGAAGTACAGTAATGGTTTTATCAATCTCCCCAAATCCCTGTAGTCCTGAGAACTATGACAGGATAGGGAAAACTGCACAGATCAAATTAAAATTAAAAGGATGTTGTTTTTTTTGTTTTTTTTTTTTTTCCCTGGGTTGGCTGCTGAGACTGAAGCTTAAGATGAAAGCATAATCTTATCTGGAAGATAGCAAACCAGTGAAATGAAAAACAACACTATGCTGCTCTAAGCTTTTTTACAGAAATAATGAGACAAAACATTTCTTGAGTCTTGATTCATACATGAACTTCTTTCTCTGCCCTTCAGAACGATACTGTAGTCCCTTTCTGGTTCATCACATGTTAAGTGCCAGCTGCCAAGCTTTCAGCTCATCTGACAGATTTTGCAATCTATACTTTTTTCTAATGAGGGCTCAATCTCATTCCCATTGAAGATAGATTCTTCACAGAAGATGCAGCATTTACAATTTAGAGTAGAATATGTGTGTTGTGTGTTTTTTTTTTTTTTTTCTTTCCCATAAGAAAAGGAACATTAAGCTATCCAAGTCATCTGGAATGCTTTTGAAAAATGATTTTAGGTTCAGCAGTTCTCTAAGGGCATCTGCAGCTCTAATTTTGGTTAGGTTTTCTGAGTTTTCTCGCATCCAGGGATATAATAAAACTTCACTATTAAAGATGAAATTTGCCTTTTTTTTTTTAAACAACCCTCTATTTTAAAAGTCCTTAAGTGATGGTTATTAAATTGACTTCTGAGATTTCATAATTCATACAGCTATGTCTGTAACAGAAGTTTTTTGTGTGTGCATAAAAGCAGACTGCAATCATTGAACTAATGAAAGCAGAAAAAGCCTCGTTCTTGTTACTTACAAAATACATAATTTAGCTTGAAGCAAATGCTTGCTTACAAATCTCTGAACATAACAGAAAATGGAGTTAATCATTGGATGAAGCTGGGTTAACTTCAGTCTAAATGCCTCAACCAGCAATCTTTCATTCTGTGAAAGAAGGAAAAGACAATGATACTGATTTGTAATTGGAGATTAAGGAGTGCTGCAGACTGAGCCTGTTAAGGTAGCTTCCTTTCAACAGATAAATTGCCCAAATTTTTTTACTGTTAAGAGCATCTGAAATTCTTAAGCAGAACTTGAGTCATGTTTCTGAATAAAAGCTCTCCCTTCCCTGAAATAAGAGGTGCTATTTCAGCTTAAAGCTTTTTCTGCACACTACCCAAGCACCTCTGACAGTGATGTAATTAACTAAATAGTAAGTTAAATATTTTCACTGGTGGTGGTGAGATGGCTAATCTAAGAATCAAACTGGACCAGAAGAAGAAAAGTGAGAATGGAAATGAGGCAGTTTAAATATATGCTATTTTGCCAAAAAGCTTGAATGTACCAGTACTTGAAATTTTTTATTTTGATTACTTAATGCTGGGGAAAAAAAATAAAAATCTGTAAAAATCTAACAATCTGATTTTTTGTTTTTTGCTCATCATAAAGGATTTTATGTGAAGCCAAATTCTCTGAGTTTGCAGGCAGGTGATGACTGTCCCTGTCTAAGCTGTTAAGCTGCATGTGGATAAAACTTGTGTAGCTAAGTCCAATTTAAAATACTTGGAAAAGGCTATTCTCTTCTGCTATAGTTCTATCTAAAATGCAGCATATCAACCTGAATTGGTGAAATTAAATGAAGATAATTTCCAGGTAAGGTGCAAACTGAAGAGATTTGCAAAGAATCGTCACAAAAACCTAAAATGTCTTTTCAGAACTTGCATAAAACTGCAATAGTTATGTTTCAAAAGAGCCCTGAAAAGATTTGCTTATCAGGCAGAGAGCTTTCCTGGGCCTTAGCAGTTTGCTCTTCTGCACTTTTTCCACTTCCATGCAACTAATGTAGCAGTTTCTTGCACTGTACTGTCTGATTTTTTGATAGAGAGGACAGGCCACTCATTCAAAGTCAAGGTTGGTTTTCACACACTGAATCACTAGGCTCTTTTATCTTTTCAGATGGCACAACTCAATTCTTTCAAGAATAGAATAACTCGACTGTAATAATTGATCCTGTTTTGAGACTAGGGAGGGGTAGTGATATGTATGAAATGAAACAAACATTTCGTTATTACACTATGCATGATTCTGTTCAAAGCAGGAAAGTGGGATGCATACATTTTAGATTTGGCCATCTTTGTCTTTAGCTCAAACACTGGTTAAGGATCATCTTAGAGGATTATTAAGGCTACAATAGAGAAAAAACAGTGTTGCCATTTTGCAGTATATGCAAGTTTGCTGCTGCAAAGAAGCGTCAATGATTTTTGTAAGGTAGCTGGTTCAAAGGAAGGGTCTCTTGGTTTGCTCTGCTGCTAGGAGCTATTGCTAGTCTGAGCTAGGATCTGGTAGAGAATGCACACTAGCATCTGGACACTGAGACTTCGAATATGCAGATGTTATTAAAAGAATGCCACTTCTCTTTGAAATAAGCTCCTGGATCTTTTCTCTGCAAGAGAATGATGAAAGAAATAGCATTGCTGGAAATGACATCTTTCAAAAGTAAAGAACGCAGCTTTTAAAGCTGATTTGTTTTTTTCCCCTCAAACCAAAATGCTAAAGCTGCATAATTAGAAGATTAATATGATGTTTAGGCCCTTGCAAGTCTCTTTACCTTTGTAACTGTCCTGAACTGAGAAGAGATAGTAAATCCTGGTACATTGTTAAGGCTGTACTCCAGACATCCTCTAACTACAGTGATCTAGCATTTAATTGTTTTTCTACCTGGACAGTCCTCAGTGAAGATTTCAAGGAGTCAGTTCTTAGCAGGGGGGACTTGGATTTTGCACGGACGATGTCCAAGCGAGACTGATAGTCTGGTGGGTAAAGCGAGCTCCGGAAAACCTGCTCAGACAAGAAAGCTGTTACCTGGGTCCATGATCCAGCTTGCAAGCTAACAGTCACCAAGGCTGAAGCTAGCAAAAACGCAGCACCAGAAAATTAAACCTCCTCTGAAGATCTGCATCAACGCTAGTTTGATCAGTTGTAGCTGAACCAACATCCTTGCTCAACTTCAAGATGTATCAACACATTTACATGGTCAAAGTAAAACATTCCTCAGAGAGGGCATTTACAGGTGGAAAACTGCAATGGTTTCCTACCAACATATGTAGCTGAGTCTCAGGATAACCTAGGGGTACAAATCCCAGCAACTCCTTTCAGGGTCTCCATTTCTTGGGAGAGATGACCTCCTGGCTTTTTCATAAGGAAATCCTTTCTGCCAGTAACAGCTGCACTAGAAAATTTATCTGAAATGTTGAGAAGTTGTGAAGCCCAAGGATAAATTGAGAAAACCCCTTCAAATACAGGGGAGACTTGTAATAGGCCTTTTATTTACAAGTTCTTTCCAGTAGCCAAAAAGAATCAATTGTAAGACTGACAGCTTGATACTAAAATATTGAAGCTATTTGTGCAAGACTTTAAATGGCTGAATAAACCCTGGAGGTGTTCAAGGCCAGACTGGAAGAAGGTTTGTACAAGCAAGTTTAGCTGAGAGGCATCCCTGACAATGGCAGGGGAGTTGGAGTAGATGATCTCTGAGGTCACTTCCAACCTAAACCACTGTATGATTCCATGAATTATGGTCAGTCAATGTGTTTATGGAAAATAAATACTTTCCAATTAGCAGGAAGTTCTTAAATGAGGTTATAAATCTGGTTATGAAAGATAAACATGGATTTAAAGGACCGTTTTAAATTGGTGCCACATGACATTTTAATTGTGAAACCAAAATTGCCAGGGCATAGTTTAAATGAAGTGAAAATGCTGAGTGGTTTCAAATGTGAATGTTGCTGAAGAATCATGATTTTGTATGTCTTGTTCTAACTGGATATTGCCATCCTTGATCCTGAGCTACATCACAGAAAAAAATAAAAACGAGGACTGATTAAACTCACAGAAACAGACCAAAAATCATACCAACTTTGTTAACAAGCTGAACAAATACATACAGCAAACATTTCAATGACAGCAAGTCTAAAGGCCCAACATCTAGAGGAACTGCAAGAATGAATAAAGGACTGAAGAACATGTTTCAGGAAAGAGACTGTAACTCAGAGAGAACAGAAAGGGTGACTTGAAATGCTAATAGCCACAGAGGGGAAAAAAAAAGCAATTTGGCAACAAATGTCTCTTAATTCTAGTCTAATAAAAAACAATGACTGAAAGATAAAAACAAGCAAACAACACTCAAAAGAGAGACTTTTAATGAAGTAATTAGTCTTTAGAACATCAGAGCAATGAAGATTTTCTCTTGCTATGCATCTTTAAAGTGAGATTCACTGCAAAGGTGTTCTTTAGCTGAGCCTGGAGTGGCAGTTAATTTAGGAAGAGTCTCTTATCTGTATTTTGTGGGCAAGATGAGATTGCCACTGCAGTTTTAAAATCTCTAAATTTATAACCCTGCAAGCTCTTGCTGGAGAAGTGCAAAAAAAAAAAAAAAGAGGGCTTTGTATACATGAGCTTGTTTCGGGAACCTGAAGTTTATGTTGCATTTTCTGCCTGGGACATGTTTAGCTCAAAAATGTGAAAATTGTTTTTATGTAAATTGAATAGCAAATCTGAAATCACTCTTACCTCTAAATATTCATTTTCATCAATGTTTTGGATGATTTGGTATGCAGCAGTATAGATCTCTAAAGCTTTCCCATGGAATAACATTTCAATATTTATAAATTCAGAAAATATGTTCTAAAAGCAAATCAAAACAAAGGTTTTCTTAATGCAGTACATTTTCACTTCAAATAAATGATGCAGTTCTGTACAGTATTTATGTGATACAAATAGCTGCACAACACTTGGAATTTTAAATAGAAAGACCTAAATTTTAGGAAATAAACCTATGTGCTGGCTGAGCTGTCACTTACAGAGTTGTCATTTCATATTAAAATTCTAAGTAAATGCTTGAAAAGTGATGAGGAGACTCATTAGAAGTAAAAGTCATGCTGAAAGCTCACCGTGAAGTTTTGCTTTATTGACAAGCATCTTCTTTGAACAGGTTGGGTATAAGTTAGCTGTAAATTCTATAATTTACAGATAATGATGTGGTTTATGTAATGGAATGTTCTTTATTATATACATGTGTGTGTGTGTATGTGTGTATATATATATAAAGCTTACTCGATGACATCTTCAGAATTCACACAATCTAGCAGCAAGTACTGGCTGGTTTGCCTGTTTTTCTCAACCATCTTTCATTCCTATTTAGCCTGTGGTTTCCCCTCCCCCCCAATAAAAAGGTATATAAACAATATATTAGAATTAAATTTGAGATCAGAAAATGCAAGTGGTTTTCAGTCAATAGCCTTTGGGACTTATGCCACTTACTGTTTGACATTAAGACAGAAATAAAATCTTTGGTTACTTGCAGTCCCTGAACATTTTGTGCTTTCTGCATCACTAAAACTTTTAACTTACAGTAGCCTACACAAATTTTAGCATGGATAAGTATTTATTTATCACTATTTCTCTTAGTTTTGCTATATAATTACTTTAATAAATGCAGCCACCAGCAAAACAGAATACAACTCTTAGAAGATGCAGATGCTAAATAATCAGATACAGGAAAATTATGAATTCAGTAAACTGAATGAATAATGAACTAATTTTTTAATTGCAAAATTTGTGATACTTGAATGATGAACTATTTGTGCCTACAGGATTTGTATTTATGTAGGCTTAATACCAAATGTTGCTAATCTTGCTAACGAGTAACCATAATAATTCTGTTGTGCAGAAGGAATTTTGATGTCCTATGCCTAAATGTGAGCACACTTACTTTTATGTCCTTTATTTTCTGTTTCTCAAAATTATCAATGGTTTCCTCTAATTGCCGAGTTGTTCGAGTTGCATCCAATGAAGCTCTCTGCAGTTCACTTTCAGCCTGGTGAAGTAACACAAAGATGAAATTAGTCTTGTATGAGAGACAAAAATATTTGCTCTAACTGCTAGGAATACAAAATTTTAAGTCTGGGGTTTCAAAATGCTACACATAACTGTAACTGTATTTTTAAATATGCTTGTAGCTTAATAAACAAATAAAGCTGCCTTCTGCACCACACTGACTTTGATCTGAAACAGTTGGGAAAGGTCCCCTGTCCTAAGCTGGTTTTTGTAATCATTTGCTAATTCTACTGAACCAGCCTTGACACTGCTGACACAGTGACTGGCTTCAAGGAATTAACCCCACTCAAGGGTTTATTTTACATCAAAGTTAAGGGTTTGGGGTTTTTTTTAAGCTGATGTAAAGGAGAGGGCAGGAGTGCACAGGCCAGAGTGGGGAATTAACAGAAAAGATTTCACCCTTTATTTTCAAGTACAGATCAGCCTGCTGGCTCTAGAATGAGTCTGTTCTGGTACCATCTTACTAAGTTTTTATAAATCATTTAAATAGACAATAGAGCAGCAGATGCAATCAATGCACTTCTGCAGCATCTCAGTCGGCAGACTAGAGTTGGTATCAGTTTCAGATCCAAAATACCAAAAGGTATTTTATATTTTCAGTATTTTTATATTATTTTGTATGATTTTATCTTCAGCAGGAAGGGGACACACCAAGCATAATGCTTAAAGTACAGTTTTGCTTATTTTACTACAAAAACCATTTTAGATATGTATTTTAATTCTATAGAACTATGAACTGTATAGAAGTGCAACACTACCATTCAAATAAAGATACTGAAGCTCTCCTGCTTAAGTGAAGTCTGAGAACTGTGTGCTGTTGCAAAAAAAAAAGTAAAGCTTGCACTTAAGTGCAAAATTGGGGTCTAAACTTTATTTTCCATACATTACTGATCAAACATCATAGACTAGTCAAGACAGTAGTTACAGGTTCAATCAGTGAATATCATCAGCAATATATTCTAGCCTGGGATTTGGAAATAGTATATAGATCAAGTAATTGTATCCTACAATTAAGATGCAAGATTCTTCCCATTTCTATAGCTGAGGAACTTTTTCCCTTTTTTTTTTTCTTTCCTTAATATGGAAATAGACACCACAGGCCCAGCTCCCATGGTCTACTTTTCACTCATGTATGGATATGAAAAATTAAGGCCCAAGGCGTGCTCTGTCACTTCATTTTCTTAGATTAAAATCTGCTAACATTACAGGATTATCAATTTGAAACAGTCTCCTTACAAAACCATCTTAAAATCAGACACATTTCTGCCATCAGTGGGCAAACAAAATTGATACTGGTCTTGAGCAGTACCTAAGGTCAAATCTTTATCTGCTTTTCTTGATTTTGCACAAAACACAGGAGGGAAAGAGGCAGAAAAGCCATTTTATGCATTCTCAATTATTACAATCAGCCCCTCTATGTAAATGAAGGCAGCTGTTCTGCATAAGCAGCCATTACAGACACAAATACAGGGCATTATTTTTATGACAATTCAATGCATCTTCTCAATCCATCTTAAATAGACTGCCCAGATTTTATAGGCAGATGCTTCGGGAAAGGAATTTTGCTTGTTGCAGAGCAAAATGTTTAAACTTGCAGAACATGCACAGTTGGCACAACAGCAGTTTGGTATTTTCTCCTCTGAATCACTCACCTGTGACTGGAAATATTAGTAAAGGAAAAAATAAAAGACAAAATAACATTCAATATTCATAAAAGTATCTGTTTTCACTTCTACTTTTAATATATTGTGAAGTATTTATCCTAAATATTTCAAATTTCTGTATACTTGGATATTGCTATTACTATGTTGTCTGAAGCTTCCCGCTCTATGACATTTATTTACACTTTGTTACAGCTTTGCTAGAATTCAAGTATCCAGGCCAAAATATTTCAGTAGAGCTGTTTATCTTCATCTGAGGGTTTGGGTATTTATTTATTTATTTAAATACCAAACCAACCCACCCAACTGAGATAGACCATTTCAAAAAAATGCTTATAAGATGGATTTGAAATCAGGCTGTGAGTACATATCCCTTGCTCTCTGTTGCTAAAGCTGTCAGCTGCTGAAACGTCACAGTTGCTCAAGAATAAAAGAACCACTGCTGGAGCCTAACAGCTCTGCTAACAAATATGGTGAAGCCCCTCTCAGATCTGCAACAAAATTGGGAGGAGTGGCTGATATACCATCAGGATGTGCTGCCATTCAGTGAGATCTGGATAGGCCAGAGAGATGGGTGAAGGGGAACCTCTTTCTATTATCATTTACCCCTTTAATTCTAGTGGAGGAGAACTCTGCATCACAGCTCAAGCTTTAGCCCTACTGCTGACATCTCTGCCTTTATTACATGAGAAACTCTAATCAGTTAGTACTTGATTTAACTGATTTGATTAATATTAAATGGGAATTCTTTGGCAGAGACAAAAATAAAACATAATCTTCCTGAGTGGCGTTTAACTATCACAATAATTTTTGCTCTTTCTGCAGTCCCATGGCCCAGTCACTAGAAATATCCCAACTCCTGAAACAAAGTTGATGAAATCCTACAAAGAATAGAGCTGCTTTACTCCACGGTCACAGTATCACAGAAAACATCTAGTTGGAAGAGACCTCAAAGATCATCCAGTCCAACCCTCAACCCAGCACTGAAGAGTCAACACTAAACCATGTCCCTAAGTGTCAGGTCCACACACTGCTTAAACACCTCCAGGGACGGTGACTCCAGCACTGCCCTGGACCGTTCCAATGGTCCAATCACTCTATGTTAAGTATTTCTTAGCATACAGCCTGGTGCTGCCTGAAACCATTTCCTCTAGTCCTGTTGCTTGCCACCAAGGAGAAGAGGCTGCCCCCTCCTCGCTTCACTCTCCCTTCACGGAGTTGTATAGAGCAATGAGGTTTCCTCTTGGCCTCTTCTCCAGACCGAACAACCTCAGCTCCCTTAGATGCTCCAACACCAGAAGGCAATAAAAAATAAAGAGCACATGATCACAAACTTACATGCTGTGCAATAATATAAAGGCCTAAAGGGATTGAAGTAAAATTGCCTTGGTCACCTTCATTTTTGAATTGCCTAAATTCTGATTGCTTCAGAATTTGAAACTTCAGTGACATGTTACTGGAAATTCTGTGGAGGCTAATTTTTTTTCCCTCTGTGATATAGAATAAATAGCATACTAGGGAGAATCACTGATCTTTGGAAAGGATGGATGGTCTGGTTGAATATTCTACCAGCAGTGTAACAAGTTTTCCTTTCACACTTCATCTCACAGCTGCAGGAAACTCAGGCCCCATCTAGTTACAAGGCAGCACAACTATGAAAACAACAGGGAGGAAATAAAACAAAAAATCCACAGAAGTAAATGAGGAGTTGTCTGATGACACTTACTTTCAAAACCCTCCAAATTCCTAGATGCACTCTATGCCTACATCCCTTGCATAATCATAACAAATATTTCATAGTTTCTTTTCAATCAAAAAGGGAGTTACGAAGTAGCTATTATAAGCTGTAACTCATCATAAAGTTTAAGAAAAGATTCATCGTCAACATGGGAAAGAGTTCATCTAAAGAGCACTCCTATTACTTTCTGAACACAATGGTTTAATTCTTGATAAATGTTAAAATGCTTCTCCTAGCCCCTAGAAACAGGATACAATAATGTGTCGGTCTGAAGGGTTCCGCTGACGTGTCTTTTCCAGCTGAGACAACTGTTTGGCTTCTCTGTTCTTTGCTGTTAAAGTTGCTTTGAGATCATCCTGAAAATAAAATGGTATAGACATGTCTGGAATAGATCTAAGAGAATACAAAATGCCCTTCTCTCCACACATGGATTGTCCAGAAAACATGAACTTTTGCTTTAAACAAACGCAGATTTTACTGATGTTATCCTGTTAAGTGAAACCGTGAAATGGAAGTCAATGGGAACCAAAAGAATTTAGCATGTTGCACAGCTCTCTGTAGCACACACTGTGATTTGAAATGTGAAGGAAAAAAGATATTTACAGCTTTTTGAAAAATATAGTAGATGGTCGAAAGCCCAGACCTCCAAAGCAGAAGACAGGCCCATTCCAGGCTTAGCAATGGAATAAAGGTGGCAATTAGAAATAAAAAGTGGCAACAAATAAGTCAGCAAGAAAAATCAGATACAAGAACAAATACATATGAAAATGCAAGCTTGAGGTGCAGTGTCACAGTGTGTTCAACCATGAAAACATACTGTGAGATTTTATATGTAAAACAGCATCAAATGATGACCATTTTACCTTTTGATTTATATAGATTATGATACAGACATACACAAAAATTACAGATTTGGGTTTATGGGATGAAGGTACCCTCTACTTAATATATAAGTACCACACAGAACTATTTTCATCCTATAAACTAGTATTTGCTTATTTAAAAATGTACTTTTTCAAGCTTATTCCTCCTGGAGGAAAAAAAAAGCGGTATTTTATGAGAATATTTCAACCCTCTACAGGCTGTTTTCAAAATGCAGTGAATGAAGAGACCTCAGGTCTTTGTGTATCTTCAGGTTATCTTGATGACTTTGCAGGACGGAGAGGGATTCAGGCCATTACCTATTTATCTGCTTCAAAAAGTGTCTTCAACATGATGGACTTCAACACCAAACATAATTCTAAGCTAGAAAAGTTGTTAAAGGCAGTGTGTGATTGCTAAGAGCCAATTGCTTTTTGGACAAAAACAACAACAAAAACAATGACATTAATTATAAAGAAAAACCATCCTGAATTTTCACTCTCCAGGAAGTTTCACACTCTGCACAATACCTTATTTTCAGCATATGCTTGTGCTCTAAAGGTCTCAATACTCTTGCCTTCACATCAGTGATGGATTTCCTTTAACTATATAGCTTCGTTCAGCTGGATTACTACATGATTTAGTTAGACTGATTACCGCAGTATGAAAAATCAGAACTACTCCACCTGAAAGTTTTCAACTGAGTGGCCACAACACCAAAAGATACCTTGTGAGGAAACACAGCCATTTAACCTACCCTTTTCAGTTTCACTATGGTCCCGTAGCTTTTCAGAGGTTCAACAACCTTGGCTTCAAGCCTATGAACCTACAAAACAAATGGGAAGGTCACTAAAATCATCCACATCTATGGTGTCTAGAAACAGGAAACAACTTATTTAATAGTCACTCAGTAGCAATTTAGTTCCTATCTAGTGAAAAATACAGTGGGATGTAGGTTTTAAAAATAATGCAAAAACCACAGGCAGTTAACAGTAAATAATTTGTATTTTGAAGAGCTCAAGCTGATCTCTAGTGCAATTCCTTCTTCTTCACTGGCAACACACTGGGAAAAATGAAACGTGGAGATTCTAACAACTGGGTACTAAACACATCAAATACTGCACCCTGGAGATCTGTAGATGTCCAAAGTTGTTTCCGAAGCATTTGTTCTACACTTGCTGACAGAATATGGACTAAGCCATCTTTGCTATCACATACTGGATGAAATGCAACAGCTCTTAAAAATATCATAAACAGCACCATAGGTAGTGGAAATACTGAAAATAACAACAGGGTGTGCAAAATGCATGAATGCTCTCACAGGTGAGTGCATCTGAATTTTTGTTTCAGTTCCCCTAGTTAGAAAAACAGCCACATATGGTCAGACAGGCAATAGGATCAGACTTATCTGCTTGTCAAAACTAACAATACTGCCCAAATGGCCCCAGGATAAGCTGTTGATGACTTCAGACCAGTGAGTCATGGCCTGATGCCATTACATCCAAATAAAGACAAGGTGCATGCCTCTGCTAGGAAGGGACACACATTATATTTTCCTTTAAACTGACACAGTCACCAGTCAGCCAAAATCCACAGTAACTGAGCAAATATTTTTCCTTTACTATGCTCTACCACTGAATTGTCCAACAATTTCACTTAAACTAACAATAGAACAGAATGGAACAGGGCACTAGGGCTCAAAATGAAGCATATGACAGACATCCCAAGTAACCTGCTCATCTTGCTTACTTATCCTTCTATGGGTTGTGGAGTCACCTCACACCTCAGGATTTAGACATCTAGCACTGGAGCTGAAAACCAGAAATCAATAACCCACATTGTCAATACATATGAAAACTGTCCCCAAATAAACAAAGCTGAGATTATCTATTTGGTTTTCATGAGGAGAACTTGTTCTAAAAACGCTAAAAGCTTCTCTTTGTTCTAAAAAGGCTAAAAGCTTCTCTTTTCCTTTGCTGGATCTGCTGGAAAGAGTCCAAGGGAGACCTACAAGGATGACTGCAGGACTTGAACATCTCTCCTATGAAGAAAGACTGAGAGCCCTGGGGCTGTTTAGTCTGGAGAAGAGAAGGCTGAGAGGGGATCTTACCAACATCTATAAGTATCTGAAGGGTGGACATCAAGATGAAGGTGATAGTCTCTTTTTGGTGGAGCCCAGTGATAGGGCAAAGAACGACAGGTACAAGCTGGAACATAGGAGGTTCTACCTCAACATAAGGAGACACTTCTTTACTGTGAGGATGAAAGCGCACCGGAACAGGCTGCCCAGAGAGGCTGTGGAGTCTCCTTCTCTGTAGACCTTCAAAACCTGACTGGATGTGTTCCTGTGTAACCTGCTTTAGATGATCCTGCTTTGGCAGGGAGGTTGGACTGGGTGATCTCTGGAGGTACCTTCCAACCCCTAATGTTCTGTGATTCCTTCCAAGGGCAGTGGTGGCTTGGGGACAGGCATGGTAGGAAGATGTAAGCCAAATAGCAGTTTTAAAAAACACTTAGAAGAAGTGAAATTCAAGTGGTTGGTACCTCAAATTATAGAGTCGTAGTTTAAAGGTGAGATCATGCAGTCTGATTTCACACATACCTTTGGCCATAATATAAATTTACTTTGTTAACTGAGGGATAAGCTGCTTTTACATCAGGTGAAGCACAAGAACATGCATGTGGCTCAGCTGGAGACAGATGAGTAAGAGCGTATAGAAAAAGTAAATAAATTGCACTGCCTGCATCCTTGGATTTCTTACTGCTACTTAAAAATATGGCTCTAAATACATTATTAAAGATCCATGAATATATCTTGTTTTTCAAACCTTCTACTTTAGGTAGAATACATACCTCATAACTAACTTCTTTTAAAGAGTTTTCTTTTCTGCTTTGTTAGTACAGGAAGATGATTTGCAATGCTTCTTATACAAAAATAAATAAAAAATCCTATCTGAAAACAGCAAGAATATCAACTACTTCAGTCTCTTTTAAAAATTACAAAGGTCCTTAGCCATGCAGAACTATAAATGTGAATTTTCTATACCCAGTTTTAAGGACATGTACTCCAAAAACTGTTCTGAGTACATATGAATATTTTGGGTTTTTTTTTCCTGAAATCTCAGCATTTGGAATTCTGGATCACAGGTTACAGTTTGTCTGGCCCCACACACAGAAGTGTAAGTGGCATCAACCCTTTTCTTAACACCTTCACTTACCTAGCAGAAATGTGATCTAAATCAAGTTTGTACTTCTAGAATTGAAGTACAGGCTTATGACATCTACAGCAGTCCCCAAGAGCACCTTAGAGGGCTGTCAGTGCCCAGTGAAGGAGTCTAGTTAGTATTCTCTTCCATACCGCTTCTGATAGCAGACTTGGCCAATAGAAAAGGACTGATTTTACCTCAGCAGCTGCTAGACAAATCAAGTCACAAAACTAAAAGAACACTTAATATTAACTGTAAAGCATAATGCAAAGTCAAAGACCAATAAAAGACTTTCTCTGTCTCAAATTCTGTGGGCACTCACAGGGATAGATTCACTGACAGGCAGTTTTCACTAAAGTTGTAAGCAGAGCAAGTGATGAATGCTTTGGCAGCCTACTCTGCTCTGCCACTAATCTATTTAAGAGTGTTTTCTCCTGTGTTTCTCTTGTGATTGCAGAATGTATCTTTTTACCCTTTTAATCACAGATAAGTAACTGAAAAGTTCAGATGGCAAACACAACATGTACAGCTTTAATTTTGTACCTCTGCCTGGCGATAGTCCTGAAGTCTGGAAAATTCATCTGCAAAGTTTTTCAGTCCAAATCTTAAGTTTGGTGTCTCTGTGTCTGCATATGCATAGATTTCATTAACAAGAAGATCTGCTTTGTCTCGTAGTCTGGCAGTTTTTCGTACGTATCCAGCAAATATTTGGCACAATTCACCAAAATGTTTTTCCACATTTGAAACAGCATCTTGTATTTGTCTTGTCTGACTGTCCCTGGATAGCAAGATAAGTGGAAAATAAGAAGGGGACAAATGTTTACAACACATACAGAAGGAAAATTATCTAATTGCATTATTAATAATTTATACATGGTTTACACATCTCAATTCAATGCAAAGCAGGTATCTCTTCTTCAAAAGGTAATGTAATGAAGTGATGTAATATGTGCTTATGTGTGAATTAATAACAAACAAACAAACAAGCAGAACTTATACTTAAAGATCCAGTAGTGGAAAACCCAAATCACAAACATCAGATGGGAGGAGTTTTCGTCCTGTGGTTAGTAAAACCTCACAACTACTCTTGGTGTTAATAACTGATGTAGTGGTAACCCCTGCAACTCTCAATCAAGACTGGGCCTTATGACTTCCTGCAAGTCTGGCAGCTAAACAGACAAGCTAATGGTTGGAGAAATTAGGCAGTAGAGGCAAATCTCTGAAACTATTAAATGTTCTTTAAATTGTGAACAGGTGCCAAACTGCTCTTGGTCAGCGCTACAGAGGATAAATGACATCCCTGAGAATTAGAGAAGAAAGTGAATGGACACAACTACAGAGGTGAAAACTCTAAGAACACAGAAAAAGGACATTCACCACCAATAAATTATTTTATTTTAAATTATATTAATGTTTTAATGTATATTCTATATATTTTTAAAATTTGAACCAAATGCCTGTTTCAATATTAATAATCTAGATAGTAGTTCTGAATATTAATTCACACATTTCATTTGATATTTTGCTTTCCTATTCCTACATCATTTGATGGTCTTGCTTGTTATGCTTCAGTGATACTGTTAAACCAGTGCCAGTGAATTCATGCCAATTCTTGTCAATCTGACTGAATTAACTACAGGACAATTTAGCTGCCAGAGACTGGATCCTAGGAAGTCTCCATGGTCTACATGAGGTGATTCAAGTCAAGTGCTTTAATTCTCAGCAAGAAAATTCACTCATACCATTGTCTTGCTGAGCTTAACCAAACCATGAGTGCAAAGGAAAACTTCCTTCATACCTTAACTCCAAATCCTGACCAATATTTAAATGTTGATGCAATATCACACGAAAATCAGAAAATAAATGTAATACACTTCAAAATTAAACAATAATCCAGTCAATGAATATGAAGCAAAACATTTTTTTTCAGGAACTCTTGAGGGAAAGTATTTCAGGTCAAAGTTCTGCTATGGGCAAAAAGCTTCACATAGCAAGCAGTCCAGGAGACTGTTCATTTTTTTCAGAGCAGTATTTGAGAACAGACCCATTCAAATAGGAGAGGTTTTACCCAGTAAGTGTGAAAGAAAGAGTCCCATTAAGTACTAGTAAAGTTGTTTGGTTTTCTCCAAATTGCTACTATTTGATAAAATCTTCACTAAAAGGTGTATCTTTTCAATTTCACTGGAAGGCTTTCATGTCAGAAAACTTTCCCTTTCTAGCTTTAAGCCTCTTTCCTTGCCAATTTAAAATTTAATCTTACAGTACTCCCAGGCACATAATAATTTAATTCTCGGGCACGAAACACTGCATTTCCTTAGAGGTGTGAAAACTTGTGGGTTTTTTTCCCCCTTCTGATTGTGTCCAGTTCTGGGCCACTCAGTTAAAAAAGGACAGGGAACTGCTTGAAGGAGTCCAGCACAGAGCCACAAAGCTGCTGCAGGCAGTGGAACATCTCCTGCTGAGGATAGGCTGAGGGAGCTGGGGCTGGGAGCTTGGAGCAGAGGAGCCTGACGGCTGCCCTCGTTCATGCTGACCAAGATGTGCAGGACAGTGTCAGGAGGACAGAGCCAGACTCTGCTCAGGGATGGCCAAAGACAGGAGAAGGGGCACTGGTGCAAGCTGGAGCAGAGGAGGTTCCACGGGAACAGAAGAGAAAACTTTTTCCCTGTGGGGGTGCCAGAGCCCTGGAGCAGGCTGCCCAGAGAGGTTGTGGAGTCTCCTTCTGTGGAGACATTCAAAACCCACCTGAATGCATTCCTGTGCGACCTGCCCTAGGCGATCCTGCTGCGGCAGGGGGGTTGGATTGACTAATCTTTTGAGGTCCCTTCCAACCCCTAACGTTCTGTGATTTGGGGCGGCTTAGAGGCGGTCACAAAATTAGCAGCGAGAGGCCTGAGTACATCGGCAAGTCTTTACTTCACCTCTCCACAGCACACCACGCCTAGAAAAGTTTTTCGGCCTTTACTCGAGGCAAACAGGAGCGGGTCCCCCACCCGCAGGACTAGCTGCCCTAAGGGGTCTGGGCCCGCATCGCCCCCAGAGCACTCCCTGGGCACCCTGAAAGAGGGCCTCCTCCCCCACCCGCCAGGGCCAGCCAGCGCGGCCGGCCCCCGCCACGCAAGCCCCCAGGAGGCGCCTTCCGGGGGCCGGCCGAGATACCTGCAACAGGCACCGCGGCAGGGGTACCCCGGAGCCTCCTCCGTCCCTCAGCGCCCCGTTACCTGGCTTCCAGCCCGCGGCCCAGCAGCATCATGGCGATGGCGGCGGCGGCGGCGGCGAGGAAGGCGGCGCTCCGCGTGCGCCCCGTTTCCATGGACGCCGCCCGCCCCTGCCTGGCGCGGCCCGCCCCGGCCCCGCGCTCGGGGAATGGGTTCCGGCTGCTGAGGCTCAGCCGGCCCAGGGCCGGTGGCGGTCGTTGGGAGCCTGTGGACACCCCCGTCCGATTTGGTGACCGGAGGGTGGGGAGGTTCCGAGCCCGCCGGAGGGCTCGGTAGTCCTGCCGTTTGCCAGCTGGGTGAACGCTCTGTTTTTGGGGAAACCACTCTTATTTTGGGGGTAACCAATCTATTTTGGGGGGTAAACACTCTATTTTTGGGGTAAACACTATTTTTTTGGGTAAACTATTTTTTGGGGTAAATACTCTTATTTTTTCCCCATACATCTAGATTTGGTAAATGAGAAGCACCAGGGGAAGTGGCCTAACTGGTTGCCACCTTTGAGTAAAAACCTCTGAGGTTCGTCAGCCATGGGAACAAAAAAAAAAAGAAAATCTTGTAGAGCACCAGGAACAGCCTTTAAAACTGTTAAGGAGGGGTCGAATCTGGGTTAGAAGTGAATTGTATTGAGGCCGATAGAAAATTATTAAATGTTTTATTAAATATATATAAAGAAAATTTCCCCAAACTTATTTACAATGAACACACACACAGAGATTCTGTTATGCGGTTGGCAGAACTGGTTTTTGCAGGATGTATCTATATACAGTCAGATCATATTGAAATGATTTTAGGAGAGGTAGAAAATTCAAACAACTGGAAAGAGTCCTGCAGCACAAACTGCTGCTTAAAGGTTAAACTTTCACAGATTTTAGAAAAGAGAGGTAGTTTACTCAGTGGTCAGAGTCTCAATATTTGTAATCCAGAAGTACATGCAGAAGTATAAATGAGGAAAACTACAGCCCGTGATGTCCTTCTACGTAATGATAATGCCGCGGGGTTGTGCTGCTCCTTGTGCTGCCCAGGTTGTCTGAGCAGATCCACGGACGCAAGGCAAACCCTTCATTGCTCTCAGGAGGCCATGGGCAGCCCCTGGGCAAAGCAGGTTTAAGGGCTGGACCAGTCCCATCGAGCGCTGTGCACAGCAAAGGAGTCTGCCCTCGGGCTGGAGCGGGACCGGCAGGTGCTGGTGTCGCAAGTCCTCGCTAGGCTGTTGCCAAGTCGTCCCCT
Organism: Ramphastos sulfuratus; assembly: GCA_013399055.1. NCBI lineage: Eukaryota > Metazoa > Chordata > Aves > Piciformes > Ramphastidae > Ramphastos > Ramphastos sulfuratus. Next base: position 50,352 of record WBNM01029540.1, read on the forward strand.
AGACTCGGCCAGAGTCAAACGGACTGGGGCTGGGCTGAGCCCAGGCGGGCAGCCGTACTCCAGCGCCGGGCAAGCCTTGCAGTCCCTTGGCTCAGTGCGGCAGGCAAGCAGGCAGGCAGGGTCAGCTCTGCCGTGCGTGGGGCAGGCAAGTCCCCAGCCACAGGCATGCAATGTGCACAGGTAGTGGACAGAACAAAGGCAGCAGCAAACAAACCAGCTGGGTAGGGTTGTAAGCGTTTTGGTGAGTGCCTTTGACCAACAGCAACAGATAAAAACACCCCTGGAACCAATCCTGAGTTACTTCACTAAAAAAGGGAGATGCACATGCCCAGCATCTGACCTGTGCTTACCAGAAACAAAGCAGAGTGCAGAATAAGGCCAGATGTGGTGTCTGTGTGGCAGACTGAGAGGCACCAAGGCTTTTGGCTGCTTTCCTCTTCTTCTGCCCGGGAAGAAGGAGAAAATGGGGGAGGTGGGGGGCAAGGTGGGCATTCAGGTAGGTGTTTAGGACATGTCTTGGATATGTATTCTAGGTGTAATTTGGCCCTTCCACCACAAACAGTTATTAAAAAACGTTATTAAAACCCCTACTCTTAGACCACCACAGATCTGTAATGATCACATTGGGAAGGGGGACAGTGTGGCCATCAACCTGTCGCAGTGCTGAAGAAGGAGGCTGCTGCCAAAGTCCCAGCAGATGCTGAGCAAAGCAAAAGCAGGAAAAGCCCTTAAAGGAGGAAAGGTGGGAATGGTGCTGTGTCTGAAATAAACCCACTCGCAAATACAGCAGTGGGCAACAGCTAAGCGTGAAATACAGCAAGGACAAGTGTAGAGTCTCGCATCTGGGAAAGAACAACTCTGTGGACTGGGGTAGGTTGGGGAGTGACAAACAGGATCTTACCCATAATGCCACAGTACTTATCTGCAAACCATTGCCTTTGATGTAGAATCATGGAATGGCTTAGGTTGGAAGAGGCCTTAGAGATCACCTGCTCCAACTGCCCATGGCCAGAGATGCCTCTCAACTAGACTCAGCTGCTCAAGCCTTGAACACCCAGGGAGGAGGCATCCACAACCTTCCTGGGCAACCTGTTCCAGAGTCTCACCACCCCTGTACTGAAGAACTTCTTCCTAAGATCCAGTCTAAACCTACTCTCCCTCAGCTTCAAACCATTCCCCCTTGGCCTGTCTCTAGACACCCTTATGAAAAGTCCCTCTACAGCTTTCCTGTAGGATCCCTTCAGGTATTGGAAGGCAGCTCTAAGGTCCCCCTAGAGTCTTCTCTAGGCTGAACAACCCCAGGTCCCTCAGCATATCCCCACAGCAGAGGTGTTCCAGGCCTTGCTTCATCTTTGTGGCCCTCCTCTGGACTCTCTCCAACAGTTCTGTGTTCTTCTTATGATGGGGACATGCTCATGTTCTTTAGACACGCTCCTGCTGCTTTAACCATATTTAGACTTGGTCACCCAGGAAAGCTCAAGCAAAGCAAGTACTAGAGTACCCAGAAATTCTTGATAAACAGCAGAGTGGTGTTGTATGAGGTGCTATAGAAACATGGGAACTACAAAGTTACTTGCTTCAAATTGCATGCCAGTGAGAAACAGAGCAACACTTAATGAGAAGACAGGAGACTTTGAAAATAAAGAAGAATTACTTTTGATTAAAATCCAAGAAGATGTTGTCATTAGAACAAGACGCAAAACAGGAATGACAGCTCATCTTCATCTATTGCAGACTAAATCTACTTCAGTCCTAAAGTGTTGGACTTGGCACAGACATTAAAACCCCTTGATTTGTGTATGCTGATTTTGCACATGAATTAACTTAGTAGTTCTTAATACGATGCTGAAGATAGTTCTGGAATGTATGGCCCAGCAGCTCCAGCTGCACATAGAAAGTTGAAAATAATGTCACAAGGGCTTGTTGAAATTTTGAGTCATCAGAGAGTGCACAAGAGCACAAGCTGCATAAATCATGGAGTGGAAAAATATTTTTGCACTATGATTTAGAAATAATTATGGAGAACGATGTTGAAAGTAATGCCAAATTTCCTGCTCATTACCTCTAAGTAAGTTTCCAGAGTAACATACTAAAGATGATGACATCTTATAAATGACAAATTCTGAAGATAAGAAAGCTGTGAAATATCCAATTGGCAATGTTTTCCAATATTCCTCCACAGCATGAGCAACAGAGTCCTTCTGGCTTAAATGAAGTCGAGTAAATTCTCTGTGCTGTTGTATTGAACAACAGCATTAAACTCCAGCAGTTCTCAGCAGCAGCAAAGGATTGCCTATCCTTACTGGGTATTGAAACCAGGGCATGCATGGATCTGTGGAAACTTCAAGAGCATGGACTGGGATAGAATTTCTTCTGTAATATTTGGAGAACACTTCAGCCACTGGTAAGGTAAAGCCATTTTTTCTCTGTTGTAAATTCACATTTTGTCATTGGGTTTGTCCCAGATATAAGTCTAAAATACCAACAGACTATTCAGTCACCTTTACTGAAGTTAACTGATATTAAGTTATATGGTATAGTAATTACAAATTGATTATGCAAGTCCAGAGGTTCATCTTTGCACTAAGGTTTGTCATTAAGTCTCTGTATGTAATTAATTAGGTGCCTCTGTACTTGTATGGCTACTTCTGTTCTCCTAGTGTGTTCTGTAACTTTAGTATATTTACAATTATTTTCTTTTTAAAATATAATTTTCCATTTTCACTTCCACCTATGCTATTAACTCTTATTTGTATAGAAAAACAGTGCTCTAGACTTTGGATGTCAAGCAACTTTAGTTTTTTAAGAGAAATGTGACCAGCAGGATGAGGGAGGTGGTTCCCCACCTCTGCGCTGCTCTCATGAGACCCCACCTAGAGCACTGCTTTCAGTTCCAGTGAACCCAGCCTAAGAGGGACATGGAGCTGCTGGAGTGGGTCCAGGGAAGGCCATGAAGATGGTCAGAGGGCTGGAGAACCTCCCCTTTGGGAACAGGCTGAGAGAGTTGGGGCTGTTCAGCCTGAAGGAAAAAAAGGCTCCAGGGAGAGCTGGGGAGGGACTTTTTAGAAGGGCTTGTGATGACAGACAATGACTTTAAGCTTGAGGAGGGGGAAATTTATACTGGATATTGGGAAGAAATTCTTTACAGTGAAGGTGGTGACAGGTTGCCCAGGGAGGTCATGTATACCCCCTCCCTAGAGGTGTTCAAGGCCAGGTTGGATAACTGCTAATAAAGAGTTGGATAACTCTTGTTGATAACTGCTAATAA
>WBNM01029546.1:1252-57922 GCA_013399055.1 Ramphastos sulfuratus
AGTGCCATGGTCTGGTTGGTTGGGCAGGGCTGGGTGCTGGGTTGGGCTGGGTGAGCTTGGAGCTCTCTTCCAACCTGCCTGATTCTATGATTCTATGACATCCAGATGGGTCTTGAAGGTCTCCAGAGAACTCCACAGCCTCTCTGGGCAGCTTGCTCCAGGGCTGCAGCATCCTCACACCAAAGAAGTTTTCCCTCACCTTGAGGTGGAGCCTCCTGGGCTCCAGTCTGTGCCCACTGCCCCTTGCCCACTGGCCCCTTCTTCCTAACAGCCACCCCTCAGACACTTAGAGACACTGAGATCCTCTCTCAGCCTCTTTTCCAGACTACACAGCCCCAGAAATACAACAGGAAGAAATTCTTCCCAGGGCTGTGTGGAGCTGCCTTAGCCTCAACTCCAGCAGGCTCCTCAGGACTTTTTTTTCCCCTTGGGACAGAGTTATTATCCAACAGCTGTTAGAAACTCCTTACACTGAGGGTGGGCAGACACTGGCACAGTTTGCCCAGGGAGGTTGGGGAGCACAGAAGCACCCAATGTGATCAAAGATCAAAGATCACATTGGGTGCTTCTGTGCTCCACGACCCCCCTGGAGATGCTCAATACCAGGCTGGATGAGCCCTGCCCATGGCACTGGATGAGCTTTCAGGTCCCTTCCAACCCAAGCTCTGCACTTCCACAAGCCCTGAGTGCTGTTTGCCAAACCCACACTCAGAGCTCAGCCCCAGGTGCCTGCTGCTGGCTTTGCCCCTTCCTGACCCTCAGCTATAAATGCACACTAAAGGTTCTGTTTGCTAAGAGTTGTGACAGAGGTCTCCTTGTGGTTTCTACCCTTCCAATATGCCACCCTGATTTAAAACAACCAACAGTGCAAGGGCTGCAGAGCCACAGAATGGCATCAAAGCCAGAAAGCAGTTTCCATGGCAACCTAATCTTGATCTATATGTGAGGCTTCATTATCTGCTTGCTCCTCAGCCTGCTCTCACTGCTGCTGCACTGCCAGGGCTGTGCTCACTCCTCCTGTTTGCTTTCAGCTCTTTGAGGCCATGGAAGTTAGATTGGGTAGCAGCTCCCAAACAAGCCTCTGAGCTCAGCCCTTCACTGGGCACCACACTGGGCAGCAGCTCCCAAACAAGCCTCTGAGCTCAGCCCTTCACTGGGCACCACACTGGGCAGCAGCTCCCAAACAAGCCTCTGAGCTCAGCCCTTCACTGGGCACCACATTGGGCAGCAACTCCCAAACAAGCCTCTGAGCTCAGCCCTTCACTGGGCACCACACTGGGCAGCAGCTCCCAAACAAGCCTCTGAGCTCAGCCCTTCACTGGGCACCACACTGGGCCCCAGCTCCCAAACAAGCCTCTGAGCTCAGCCTGGGCACCACAGAGGCAGTGCAATACTCCTCTTGAGCTCACTGTGCACTAATTGCTGTGTGAGTGCAGAGCAGGAGGGGGCACAGGGGATGAAGAATTTACCAGCAGCAGGCACAGCAGCAGGGCTGCTGCCTCCAGAGGTGAGTGGAAATTGCTCCTCCAGCCTGACTCCAGCTTCCACCTGTGAAAGAAAACCAAAAGTCATGGAGCAACCTTTCCAAAGTAGGGCATAAACCACAGCAGAAATTGAGGTCAAAGGGAAGGAGAGGAAGAAAGGAAGACCACGAGGGGAGAAATAGGTCTGGACAGGTCATAGAATGGAACCAGAGAATCAGGCAGGTTGGCAGAGAGCTCCAAGCTCAGCCAGCCCAACCTAGCACCCAGCCCTGCCCAACCAACCAGACCATGGCACTAAGTGCCCCAGCCAGGCTTGGCTTCAACACCTCCAGGGATGGGCACTCCCCCACCTCCCTGGGCAGCCCATTCCAATGCCAATCACTCTCTCTGGCAACAACTTCCTCCTAACATCCAGCCCAGACCTCCCCTGGCACAGCTTGAGGCTGTGTCCCCTCGTTCTGTCCCTGGGTGCCTGGCAGCAGAGCCCAACCCCAGCTGGCTACAACCTCCCTTCAGGTAGCTGCAGAGAGCAATGAGGTCTGCCCTGAGCCTCCTCTTCTGCAGGCTGCACACCCCCAGCTCCCTCAGCCTCTCCTCACAGGGCTGTGCTCCAGGCCCCTCCCCAGCCTTGCTGCCCTTCTCTGGGCACCTTCCAGCACCTCAACATCTCTCTTGAATTCAGGGGCCCACAACTGGACACAGCACTCAAGCTGTGGCCTGAGCAGTGCTGAGCACAGGGGCACAAGAACCTCCCTGCTCCTGCTGGCCACACTGCTCCTGAGCCAGCCCAGGATGCCATTGGCTCTGCTGCCCACCTGGGCACACTGCTGCCTCATCTTCAGCTCCTCTCTGCCAGCACCCCCAGGTCCCTCTCTGCCTGGCTGCTCTCAGCCACTCTGTGCCCAGCCTGCAGCACTGCTTGGGCTTGTTGTGACCAAAGTGTAGAACCCTGCACTGAGCCTTGTTCAATCTCATCCCCTTGGCCTCTGCCCACCCATGCAGCCTGCCCAGGGCCCTCTGCAGATCAAAACAACCCTAGAGAAGACACAAGGAGGTGGTGGTGAGAAGGAATTCCATCTGGAAAACCTAGATCAGGGCCTTAGGCTTTGAATATCTGCACAGACTGAGAGAGCAGAGCCACCCCAGGCAACCTGCTCCTATCTGTAATAGGAAAGAAAAATGGGCAAGGATTTTAAGTACAAACATAAGAAGGACCAAGAATGATCTGTTCTGGCTTGGTGCTGCACATGGAATGTTTCATTATTCCTTGTTCAACAAGAGTTTATTTAGAAGTGTGATAAACTGTAAATGTCTTTTTAAAAATGAAATACCAAAGGGGGGTTAGAATCTTCTTCCCCAGGGGCAACATCATCTCCTGACACCAAGGGTGAGCAGCAGGAATCAAATCAGCTGCTCCTTAGCTGAAAGAATTCTTCCAGACCTCTGATTTAAAAGCAAAAATCTCAGCAGAGAATCCCAGAATGGTTCAGGTTGGAAGGGATCTCAGAGCTCCTCTGCTCCAACCTCCCTCCCCACCATGCCCAGGGACACCTCTCAGCCAGACTCAGCTGCTGAAGGCCTCATCCAGCCTGGCCCTGAGCACCCCAGGGAGGAGGCAGCCACAGCCTCCCTGGGCAGCCTGTGCCAGAGTGCTGAGTGTGGCTTACTCTGCCTTTTTTTCCCTGGAAATTCTTGAAATTCCAAAGAATTAATATTGTGCAGGAAAAGAGAGAGAGAGAGCCAGCTATTTCCCTGCTGAATGGGAATGGAATTGAAACAACCCTGTGCTGGAATTCCACCAGAATTAGGGAAATGTCTACAGCTACCTGCAGGGACACTGTGCAGAGGCTGCTGCTGGGCTCTGCTCACAGGGAACTGGAGACAGAGCAAGGGGGAATGGCCTCAGGCTGAGGCTGGGGAGCTTTAGGTTGGACATTAGGAAAAAGCTTGTCATGGAGAGAGTGGTCAGGGACTGGAATGAGCTGCCCAGGGAGGTGGTGGAGTCCCCAAGCCTGGCTGTGTTTCAGGGTGGTTTGGATGTGGTGCTTGGGGCTGTGGTTTAAGGTGGATCTTGCAGAGCAGGGTTCTGGGTTGGATTTGGTGCTCCTGAGGGGCTGTGCCAGCCTGGCTGTGGTTCTGGTTCTGTTTGCTCACTTTAAGAGGTGTGGAATACTCACAGCTTTGGGAGTGAAGGTTGGAAGAAGCTTCCCATGAGGAGATGCAAGAGGCCCAAGTGCTGCAGGCTGCTGCTCCCCAGGTGCCACAGCAGAGGTGAGGAGGCTGGAAGGATGCTGCAGGCTCTCTGAGCAGCTGGCAGTGATCTTTTGCCTAATGAAAGCTATCTCCCAGAAACCTTCCAACCTACAATTACAAGGAAAGAACTTTCAGCACACTGCAGTGCTCAGGACATTCTTTGTCACCCTTGCAAAGTGCCACTTCTCCAGGTGGCACAGGCTGCCCAAGGTCTCCTCCAGCCTGGCCCTCAACACCTCCAGGGAGGGGCAGCCACAGCCTCCCTGGGCAGCCTGTGCCAGGCTCTCCCCAGCCTCACTCTAAAGAGTTTCTTCCTCTTCTCCAGTCTCAGTCTCCCCTCTCCCAGCCCACAGCCATTCCCTCTCATCCTATCACTCAAGTCCTTGTCCAAAGTCCCTCCCCAGCTCTCCTGCAGCCCCTTCAGGCACTGCCAGGCTGCTCCAAGGTCTCCCTGAAGCCTTCTCTTCTCCAGGCTGCGCAGCCCCAACTCTCCCAGCCTGTCCCCACAGCAGAGGTTCTCCATCCCTCTGAGCATCTCTGAGGCCAACTGATTTCCCCTAAGTACAGGACAGGATATTTCACACCAATCTGGTCAGAACTATCCTACAAGAAACTATCTGGGAGGGTTTGCTGTTTGCAGGAGCAGAGACCTCATCTTGGTCCTGTTGATGATGCTTTTTGCCTCTTCATAGGAGACCCCAATCATTGACTCCTTGTTGATGGACACAAGTTGATCTCCAGGCTGCAGTCTTCCATCCTAACACCACAAAGGAGAAAGCCAAGGCCACACATTTCAGATTTGCTGACACAGAGAAAGCTGCAGCACCACAGAGCAGGGGCACCAAGAGCACCTCTGCATTCTGCCTGACAGCCCCCCAGGAACAAAGAGCAGCTCATGGAAGCACCATGGCAGCAGGCAGCACCAAAGCCTTGCCAGGTCTCTGATGTTGTGTGAAGAAATTGGGACCCAGGTACAGAATCCTGAGAAAAACCCCAAACAAAGCACAGAGATTCAATGGAAGCCCAGAATGGCTCAGGCTGGAAGGGACCTCAGAGCTCCTCTGCTCCAACCTCCCCTCCATGCCCAGGGACACCTCTCAGACAGACTCAGCTGCTTGAGGCTTCACCCAGCCTGGCCATGAGCACCTCCAGGCAGGAGGCAGCCACAGCCTCCCTGGGCAGCCTGTGCCAGGCTCTCACCACCCTCACACCAAAGAACTTCCTCAGCTCCACTCTAACCCTGCTCTGCCTCAGCTCCCCCTTGGCCTGGCTCAGACCCCCTCAGCAAAAGTCTCTCTGCAGCCTTCCTGCAAGCTCCACAGATTAAAGATATTTTTTTTTTTAATTAAAGAAAAAAGTGTTTGCATTAAGAAGTGTCTGGATGGTAGGGTTTGGGTTTTGGTTTTGTTTTTGGTTTGTGGGGTTCTTTTGTTTGTTTTGGTTTGGGNCTGTGCCAGAGTGCTGAGTGTGGCTTACTCTGCCTTTTTTTCCCTGGAAATTCTTGAAATTCCAAAGAATTAATATTGTGCAGGAAAAGAGAGAGAGAGAGCCAGCTATTTCCCTGCTGAATGGGAATGGAATTGAAACAACCCTGTGCTGGAATTCCACCAGAATTAGGGAAATGTCTACAGCTACCTGCAGGGACACTGTGCAGAGGCTGCTGCTGGGCTCTGCTCACAGGGAACTGGAGACAGAGCAAGGGGGAATGGCCTCAGGCTGAGGCTGGGGAGCTTTAGGTTGGACATTAGGAAAAAGCTTGTCATGGAGAGAGTGGTCAGGGACTGGAATGAGCTGCCCAGGGAGGTGGTGGAGTCCCCAAGCCTGGCTGTGTTTCAGGGTGGTTTGGATGTGGTGCTTGGGGCTGTGGTTTAAGGTGGATCTTGCAGAGCAGGGTTCTGGGTTGGATTTGGTGCTCCTGAGGGGCTGTGCCAGCCTGGCTGTGGTTCTGGTTCTGTTTGCTCACTTTAAGAGGTGTGGAATACTCACAGCTTTGGGAGTGAAGGTTGGAAGAAGCTTCCCATGAGGAGATGCAAGAGGCCCAAGTGCTGCAGGCTGCTGCTCCCCAGGTGCCACAGCAGAGGTGAGGAGGCTGGAAGGATGCTGCAGGCTCTCTGAGCAGCTGGCAGTGATCTTTTGCCTAATGAAAGCTATCTCCCAGAAACCTTCCAACCTACAATTACAAGGAAAGAACTTTCAGCACACTGCAGTGCTCAGGACATTCTTTGTCACCCTTGCAAAGTGCCACTTCTCCAGGTGGCACAGGCTGCCCAAGGTCTCCTCCAGCCTGGCCCTCAACCCCTCCAGGGAGGGGCAGCCACCGCCTCCCTGGGCAGCCTGTGCCAGGCTCTCCCCAGCCTCACTCTAAAGAGTTTCTTCCTCTTCTCCAGTCTCAGTCTCCCCTCTCCCCGCCCACAGCCATTCCCTCTCATCCTATCACTCAAGTCCTTGTCCAAAGTCCCTCCCCAGCTCTCCTGCAGCCCCTTCAGGCACTGCCAGGCTGCTCCAAGGTCTCCCTGAAGCCTTCTCTTCTCCAGGCTGCGCAGCCCCAACTCTCCCAGCCTGTCCCCACAGCAGAGGTTCTCCATCCCTCTGAGCATCTCTGAGGCCAACTGATTTCCCCTAAGTACAGGACAGGATATTTCACACCAATCTGGTCAGAACTATCCTACAAGAAACTATCTGGGAGGGTTTGCTGTTTGCAGGAGCAGAGACCTCATCTTGGTCCTGTTGATGATGCTTTTTGCCTCTTCATAGGAGACCCCAATCATTGACTCCTTGTTGATGGACACAAGTTGATCTCCAGGCTGCAGTCTTCCATCCTAACACCACAAAGGAGAAAGCCAAGGCCACACATTTCAGATTTGCTGACACAGAGAAAGCTGCAGCACCACAGAGCAGGGGCACCAAGAGCACCTCTGCATTCTGCCTGACAGCCCCCCAGGAACAAAGAGCAGCTCATGGAAGCACCATGGCAGCAGGCAGCACCAAAGCCTTGCCAGGTCTCTGATGTTGTGTGAAGAAATTGGGACCCAGGTACAGAATCCTGAGAAAAACCCCAAACAAAGCACAGAGATTCAATGGAAGCCCAGAATGGCTCAGGCTGGAAGGGACCTCAGAGCTCCTCTGCTCCAACCTCCCCTCCATGCCCAGGGACACCTCTCAGACAGACTCAGCTGCTTGAGGCTTCACCCAGCCTGGCCATGAGCACCTCCAGGCAGGAGGCAGCCACAGCCTCCCTGGGCAGCCTGTGCCAGGCTCTCACCACCCTCACACCAAAGAACTTCCTCAGCTCCACTCTAACCCTGCTCTGCCTCAGCTCCCCCTTGGCCTGGCTCAGACCCCCTCAGCAAAAGTCTCTCTGCAGCCTTCCTGCAAGCTCCACAGATTAAAGATATTTTTTTTTTTAATTAAAGAAAAAAGTGTTTGCATTAAGAAGTGTCTGGATGGTAGGGTTTGGGTTTTGGTTTTGTTTTTGGTTTGTGGGGTTCTTTTGTTTGTTTTGGTTTGGGGTTTTTTTGGGTGTTTTTTGGGGTTGTTTTTTTGTTTGTTTGTTGTTTTTGGACTAAGGTTTGCACAGTTTTTTCCTGATTAAAGAAAGAAGCTGCAGCTCTTCCTTCCCCCTCCCTGCAGCCAGCCCTATTAAACGATAACAACTCCAATGCTGCCCTCAGCTGGTTTCAAACATGCTTGGAACTGAGGTTTCTGCAGCAGGGTCAGCAATGGAGATTGGGGAATCTCCTTTACCAGTGCCACTCTTAGAGCCTACCTGGAATTGCCTTCTCAGTCTGTTGATTACATGGGATGAGCTTTACATTATACCAAGTTATATTATTAGTTCTTATTTTTACACTGAGAAAGCCACAACAGAATAGGAGAGGAAAACAAGAAGCCTGATGACAGTTCATCAGCCAAAGGAGTCCTGGGGGATCCCTGCAGGTTTTCCTCCCATCTTGGCATTTTAGGCCTAACCTTCACCTACCAAGAATCATAGAATGGTTTAGGTTGGAAGGGACCTCAAAGCTCAGCCAGTTCCAACCCCCTGCCACAGGCAGGGACACCTCCCACTAGTACAGGTCACTCAAGGACTCATTCAACCTTGAACACCTCCCTGGGCAACCTGTGCCAGTGTCTCACCACCCTCACTGCAAACAACTTCCTCCTCACATCCAGTTTCAATCTCCCCTCTGCCACTTCAAACCCATTCCCCTTGTCCTGCCATTCCCAGACCTTGTCAATAGTCCCTCCCCAGCCTTCCTGCAGCCCCCTTCAGATCCTGGAAGGCCACTCCAAGCTCTCCTGGAAGCCTTCTCTTCTCCAGGCTGCAGAGCCCCAACTCCTGTAGCCTGTCCTCAGAGCAGAGCCTCATCTAACCTGGCCTTGAATCAATCACAGGTTTTGGGGCAAACCTCATTGCTTGTGAAATTAATTTGCTTTGTCTCTCTGCTTAGCAAGCAAAAGGCACAACCTCAGCCTGAGCACAGGATCCCAGAGCTACTCAGCTCTGTGCACTGGCAGCAGACAGCTCTGCTCTGCCTGCACTCCACAAAGCCTCCTGAACTCCACACTGCCTCAACAGCAACCAGCACTGACCTGGACAAGTGTCAGTCTGCACTCCCCAGATGCATTCCTTCTGCTTTGCCTACAGATTCTGTCTAATGGAAAAGTGAACTTTTAAATGCCCAAGAGATGCACTCTGTGGCTCTGTCCCACTCCTGCTACCTTGCACCCAGCAGCCTCCTGAAGAAGCTGATTTCTTACTGTCTCATATGTCAGCTGGGGGACAGGAGCCTCATTTGCCTCACAGCAGCTCAGGAACACCTTGCATTAACCATGCCATGGTGCAATGAGGCAATTCTGTCTGAAGAGACAGCAAGGAGAAGCACAGGGTTTGGGTTTAAAATGCAACTACACATCCAGCACTGAAGCAGGGACTGTGGGAAGGCAAAAATAGCAAGGGGGGAGGGAGGGAACAAAGATCTGTACCTTGTGACAGTCCCCACCAGGGATAACTTCTTGGATGTACACCAAAGGTCCTTCGCTTCTGTTAATCCCTCCCACGATGCTCAAACCCAGGCTTGCTCCTTTGCAGACAGAGATGATCTGGAATGAACTGTCCCTGTCAAGGGAAAGCAAAGCAAAGCAGAATCACTTCAGAGCTGGACACTCAGAATATCCTTACCTGCTTGAGGATATTCCCAGAAGCAGTCTGAGGAGGGGATTTCACCTCAGGGCTCAACAACTCACTGCTTGGTTACTAAGAAAATGTAGGTGCTCCTTCCCAGCCCTCACAAGAGCAATGGATAAATGAGCTCAGGAGGCTCAAAGCTCCTCCCTGTTCCACACACTCAGTGCTTCTGGAAGGCCCTAGGTGCTCATCAACCAGAAGCATTCATTCATTAGGAGACACCAAGATCAAAAAGAATCAGCCTGATGAATTTACCTAAGCAATGCATAAAGGACAGCAACTTGCTACAGCTGAAAGCTTCCAACAGCAAAGGTGCTAAGAGGCACAGGAATTAGAGACAGAATCCAACCTGCACATTTAGTGCTCAAGCCAAAATGTTGCTGCCCAGCCAAACCCAGCACTTCCTAGAGCTCACAGGAGAGAGTCAGAGTCAGCTTTGGAAATTACTTGGCAAGCTTTGGGGACGGTGCTGGGATGGAATTGTTCCTGCTGCTGGTGGTGACATCTTCCTTGGGATGCAGCTGAGGACTCTGTGACCTGGAGGATGATGCAGGAGGACTCTCTATGGGCCTTGCTGGAAGAAATAATGAAGCCAAGAAGTAAAGCACACATCTGGCAGAAAGCATCCACTTGAGCTCCTCTGAGGACATTCAGGAGGACTATTCTCATGTCAGAAAGCAAACAAGCAAGCAAGCCAAAGAAAGCTGAAGTCTAAAGAGCCAAGAGCTGTAAACCCCCTCCAGGGTTCCAGGAACTTGAAACAAGGCAAATGAGGATTTTTTTTGTTTCAAAAAGTAAGTTAAAATAAATAAAGCTCCCCATGAACTTTCCAGAGGGATAATCACCACACTGCACAGTGCAGCCAGAATCAGCAGGACTCACAGCTTCACAGCCTGCATCAGCCTGGAAAGGACCCTCCAAGGGCATCTTGCCCAACCCTCCTGCAGTCAGCAGGGCAATGGTTTGAAGCTGGAGCAGGGCAGAGTTAGGTTGGACAGGAGAAGGAAGTGAGGGTGGTGAGACACTGGCACAAGCTGCCCAGGGATGAGGTTGCAGCCAGGTAGGGTTGGGCTCTGCTGCCAGGCACCCAGGGACAGAATGAGGGGACACAGCCTCAAGCTGTGCCAGGGCAGGTTCAGGCTGGATGTTAGGAAGAAATTCTTCACAGAGTGATTGGCATTGGAATGGGCTGCCCAGGGAGGTGGTGGAGTGCCCATCCCTGGAGGTGTTTAAAAAGAGGCTGCATGAGGCACTCAGTGCCAGGGGTTAGGGAATGAGAAGGGTTAGGTGCTAGGTTGGACTGGATGAGCTCAGAGCTCTTTTCCAGCCTGCTTAATTCTGTGTTTCTGTGGTGGAGCCTGAAACACTCAGCCTCAGTGTGTCCCTAGGCAGCCCGCCGCAGCTGGACGCGGTCCCTGCCGCCCGCAGCCTGCCGCAGCTGGAGGCGGCCCCTGCCGCCCGCCGCAGCTGGACGCGGTCCCTGCCGCCCGCCGCAGCTGGACGCGGTCCCTGCCGCCCGCCGCAGCTGGACGCGGTCCCTGCCGCCCGCCGCAGCTGGACGCGGTCCCTGCCGCCCGCCGCAGCTGGACGCGGTCCCTGCCGCCCGCCGCAGCTGGACGCGGTCCCTGCCGCCCGCCGCAGCTGGACGCGGTCCCTGCCGCCCGCCGCAGCTGGACGCGGTCCCTGCCGCCCGCCGCAGCTGGACGCGGTCCCTGCCGCCCGCCGCAGCTGGACGCGGTCCCTGCCGCCCGCCGCAGCTGGACGCGGTCCCTGCCGCCCGCAGCCTGCCGCAGCTGGAGGCGGCCCCGAGGCGGCAGGGGGATTGGACACGATGAGCTCTGTGGGTCCCTTCCAGCCAATGCCATCCGTGGATCTGAGAGCAGGGACACCTCCACCAGATGAGGCTGCCCAGGGATTAGGAGTTACATACTCCAGCACGAACTCTGATGAGCACTTTGGACTTCTATGGTGCATTGTATCAGCAAGGAGCAAAGGTTTTGCCTGTTATTCATGAATGAAAACTGCTAGAGATGATTTAAGAGTTAGGGAAGCTGACACAACTCCCTCAGATTATTGAGCTACAAATGAAGTAAGCCCAAGTACACCTGGGCTTTGCCTGACACTCAGTCCCTTCCTCCAATGTGCTCAGACACGAAAGGAAGGAGTTTGAAGTGAATCCTCTGCTCCCCCAGGCTGCAGTCCCATGGGATAATGCCAGGCTAGGGAGTGACCTCTCACCAGCTAATGTTGGGGAAGTCCTGGCAGAGTTGGTGTCACTGTGAGAGCCATACTTATCCATCAGGTCATGGAATTGCTTCCTGTGGCAAGAAAAAGATCAGGAACTGGTGTTAGTTCAAATGCAGCCTTTGAAACCTGCTGCAGTTCCTACTGAAGAGTAGTTGGGGTTTTTAAAAGCCCCAGCTGATGAAATCCAGAATTAATGATAATAAATAATTAATAATTAAAAAAAGGCAAAAGTTCTTTGCAGGAGCCAAACATTCTATAACAGACCAAAAAGGGGCAGAGATGTGCATCCTGTACTGCCTGCAAAGAGGAGGAGAATCCAAACCCTCTTGGTCAATCTGATTGATTGATTAGGTAGGTAGGTAGATCAATCAATCCATTAATCCGCCTCCCTCACCAATCAATCCATTAATCCGCCTCCCTCACCAATCAATCCATTAATCCGCCTCCCTCACCAATCAATCCATTAATNGTACACTCATTACCCCCCTCCCCAAACCAATAAATCCATTAACCCCCCTCCCACATCAATCAATCCATTAATCCGCCTCCCTCACCAATCAATCCATTAATCCACCTCCCTCACCAATCAATCCATTAATCCACCTCCCTCACCAATCAATCCATTAATCCGCCTCCCTCACCAATCTAATCAACCTCCCGGTGCAGCCTCACAAAGAACAAAAGCTCAGAGCCATTGCTCTGCCCACTGCAGTGTCCCAGACTCAACAATGCAGGACGAGGTAAGGCACAGAGAGCAGCAAATGAATACTGCAGGAGTTGAGTGGCTGGAGGCAAGGCAGTGCCCAAGCAGCTGCAGTGACTGCAGAGGGCTGCTGGAAGCTGCTGGTGCATTCTGTTTAGAAAGGACATCTGTGGAGCCAGAGCCAGGGAGCAGACTGAGCTTGCCCAGGGCAAGCCAAAGCAGGGAGGTGCAGTCCCGAGAGATGCCTGCAGGTAGTGGCAAATCCTGCCCAGGCCACCCTGATGGATTTGAATTATTCTGGGAGGTTAGAACTAGGTCAGTGTGCTTTAGATAAAAGCAGATTAAGAGTGGACCTCACATACATGCAGGCAGCCTGAAAAAAGGAGAGCTGGGAGGCCACAGGGAGATTTAAATGTCTGTGGAACAGAAAAAGCAGCAGAAAGAGGAGGCTTAGATTGGACAAAAGGCTGAAGGGATTGGGGGGAAATTCCTTTATGCAGAGATTCCTGTCAGGGGAACACCCCAAGAAAGGCAAATCACAGCAGGTACTGCTGCAGTGATTATCAAATGTGGTTACATCACAGCCACTTCCTCTGGGATTTGGAGTCCTGGATCCCAGCAGCTCTGATGATTCCCTGCCAATGCTGGGTTAGATGCTTAAACAGCTTAACTTGGGGAGCAATACTGAGCAGATCAGTCCTCAGAATGGTCCTGGCTTGGACCACCTGCTGCTGTGAACTGTTCAACCTGCTTGTCCTGACTAATTCAGAGCTCCTTAGAGACTGAAGAGCAAACTTCTGAGGGCAAGCACCTCCCAGAGCTGCATTTTTGCAGACCAGCTTACAGGGTGCAGCTTTGTGGTGCTTGCAGGTCTAGATGAACTCCCTGGGGAGGGTTAACCATTTTAAAATGTGGCCAGTACTTAAAAAAATCATCACAGCAAATCGTTTTTAATGCAATAGAACATTCCAGTCCTCTCCATTCAGCTGAATCTTGCTGCTTTCATGGATGCAAACCACCTCAGCATGAACTGGGGTCAAACACCACCTGGGAAAATGTTCTGTGCTGCACTCCTGTGATGGAAGTTGATCTGCAAGCCCCTGCAAGCCCCCCACCCGACCCTGGATACAGCCTGGCTTTACCAGCTCTGGAGTTAAACCAACATTTGCCTTGTCTCTTACTTTGCTTCTTCATCTCTAGCCACCAGCAGGGACATGTGGTTGGAGGCTGAGGCTGTGCGCAGGATGTCGACAGCCCTGGAAGGGGGAAGCAGCAGGGTAAATACTGCAAGGTGCTGGCAGGAAGCACAGGGTGAGCAGTGCTGAGGGCAGGCAAGTGCACACCTGCTCCAGGTAGCTCATCATTCTGACTGCCAGACAGAGAAACTGCCAGCAGCATCTCCCAGCCCTGGAGAACTGCACACATCTGTGCCTGCTGATGGCAAGAAACTGGGACTGCCCTGCCCCCTCCCTCTTCCCTTCCCCTGCCCCTTCCCTGCCCCCCCTCGCCCCTTCCTCCCCTCTGTCCATCCACTGCCTTCCTGCATCTCCTTCAGCATTAACAGCCTGCACTAGAGGAAGCTGCTCAGGTGTGCTCCACCCCCTGGCACTGCCCTCTGCCATCCACACTGTGGTGATCCAGCTACAGGAACCACCCCACACACTCTCCACAGAATCCCACACCACCAGGTTGGGAGGGACCCCAGGGCTCACCTGGCCCAGCCTTGCCTGGGGATGGTGCAGCTGCAATGAGCTGGCCCAGACCCTGGCAAGCTGAGTCTGAGAAGTGCCCAGTGCAGGGCACAGCACTGCTGCCCCAGGGTCCAACTAACATTCTGGTGAACTACTTCTCCTTCACTGCCCTGTTGCAGTGACTGTTGTGAACTGTGTCACTTACACTCACTGCTGCTGAACTAACAGAGACTTGGGAACATACTTTAATAGCTTACATTTGTTTTAATGTTGTTTGCACTCTCCAGCCCACCTGAGGAAGAGCTGAGCTGATTCTGTCATTACAAAGGCACACCAAGTCCTGTCACTTCCCCAGGGTACTCTATAGCAGCAAGGACATCCCAGTGGAGCTGTTTTTTTCAGTCAGCAAGGTCCAAAATGTGTCCCTGTGGCATCCCAAGCCTTACTGCCCCCTCAGCCCCCAGCACAAGCATACCTCTCATTGGTGACTCCAACCAGGTTTTCTCCATTGACATCCAGAATCAGGTCCCCAGCCAGCAAACGGCCTTGGGATAGCAGCACCAGGAAGGGACAAACACAGAGGGAAATGGTGAGCACCTCCCAGCAACAAAGCAGAGCTTGCCCCTCCTGGGTGACATGGCTGAAAGCAGCAACCAACCTCAGGGCTTTTAGCAGCTGATCCTAATTAATTATTGTGATGAGGTCACAATAATTCAGTCTCATCAGCTGCAGAACAGCCACAGAGCAGAGATGGACTTCAGCTACCTGTGTTAATCACAGAGGTTTGTGGGACTGGAATTTCTCTTTCACAGCTGTGGAATTCCCTTGCAGGAATAGGCAGGGACACCTCCCACTAGTACAGGGCACTCAAGGGCTCATCCAGCCTGGCCTTGAACACCTCCAGGGAGGTTGTGCAGCACAGAATCAATCCATTCTGTGCTCCACAACCTCCCTGGGCAACCTGTGCCAGTGTCTCACCACCCTCACTGCAAACAACTTCCTCCTCACATCCAATTTCAATCTCCCCTTTTCCACTTCAANTACTACAATCACAGAATGGCATTTTCCAGAGCCAAGAGCATTAAAATATTTTCTCTTGAAGGCTTCCAAGTTTGATTCCTCTCTCAAAGCCAGCCACAACATCCCAAATCCTGACCAAACCATCCTGTTTTAAGCAGCCTCACCCACACAGCCAGACCAAAGCTTCTTGTGACAGGCAGTGTGTTTGTAAGAAGAAATACAGCACAACTTACTGTCTACAGCAGCAACCCCTCCAGGCAGAATTCTCTTGATGAAAATCCCATAATCTTCTGCTGTCTGTGCCCTGTAACCTCCAATGATTTTAACTCCTGCAGAACAAGCAAAAGAAGCAAGCAAGGACTTGGTTACTCCACCTGCTGTGCTTCATCACTTCCAGGCAAACCCACAAGTGCCAGCTCAGCTCAGCCTCTCGCTGCCAGCGAGACCTGGGGGAGCCCTGCAGGTGCTCTGAGAGTTGGTTTGCTCTGAATCATCACAGAAAGCTTGGGAGGGACCTCAGAGATCATCTCCTCCAACCCCCAGCCATAGGCAGGGACATCTTCCACTAGCCCAGCTTGCTGAGGGACTCATCCAGCCTGCCTTGGACTACCTCCACGGAGAAAGCAGCCACAGCCTCCCTGGGCAGCCTGTGCCAGGCTCTCACCACCCTCAGGCTGAAGAACTTCTTCCTCAGCTCCAGCCTCACCCTGTTCTGCCTCAGCTCCAAACCATTCCCCCTTGGCCTGTCTCAGACCCCCTCAGCAAAAGTCTCTCTGCAGCCTTCCTGCAGGATCCCTTCAGGCACTGGCAGCAGCTCTGCGGTGCCCCTGGAGCCTTCTCCTCTGCAGGCTGCACCCCCCCAGCTCCCTCAGCCTGTGCCCACAGCAGAGCTGCTCCAGCCCTTTGCTATCAAGATAACCAAGAGGATGCTATCTGCTGAGAGAACCAAGAGAAAGAAGAAGATCAGGAGCCCCACGGGCACCATCGAGGGCACCAGGAGCCATCTCATTACCTAATCCATCCTGACAGTCAGAAAAGGACAGGCGGTGGACAGCTCGATTGATTCCATGGGGGCCCATAATAGTCCTAAGGAATAAAAGAGAAGTCATTAACCCCTAATGACAGGCTACACAGAGCTGTTTTAACAGAGGGGAAATCACAGTCCCCAGCTTGTGAACTCTCAGACAAACCAACCCCAACTTTCTCCACTGACCACTTCCTATTTGCTACCTCCTCTCCACCCCTTGCCTGGTGAAACCTCAAGTGCCTCATAAGGAGCACAAGGCAGCAAGGCAGGATAAAGGATGAGTGCTTCCCTTCCTCCCCCCTCCCCAAAGCTTTTCAGGCTGACTCCCACTGTGTTTCCAGCAAAAGGATTATGATGAAATAGAAACAAAATCCCACAACCTGCTCCAGCTTAGCATTTAGGCAAGAAAAACATCAGAGTGCCTCGGGTCAGGTAATGCAGACTGCAACAGAAGCCCCTCTGAGGCAGTGCACACAGGAACAGTTTGTAAGATACCAGACCTAGAATTCTGGGGTTATTGGTGAGCATTTATTTCCCCCCTACAGTCTCCCATTTCTTCACTCAACATCTTTGTCTTTCTTTGCTTGCAAAAGAGATTCTTTGAACCAAACTCTCCTGCTGCTCCCCTGGGTTCCCTCCCAGGATGCCCCCAGGAGTTGTCTCAAGCCAGGTTAGCATTTCAAAGGCATTTGATAACGCTAAAGAATTAGGGGAGAATACAGAGTAAAACAGAGCTGTGAAGCCTCAATTCACAGCTGTGTGACCACACAGAAGGCAGTGTCAGGAACTCCTCTCAACCCAGATCCCCTCCCATCATTCTTCCCAGCTCTGGAGCAGGCTCCTCACACCCCTTCTAGAAAAACACCACAGCAGAAGCCCCACTTAGGTTTTTCTGCTGTGACCTACACCTAGTTCTACATTAGACAGTGAGGTGCATTATCTAGAGCACCATGCTGAAGTGAAATGGGACTACCAGAATTCATTAGCAGTGGGGAAAAGAAGATCAAAGAGGAGGACACAGTGACCCAAATCCTCCCACGCACCCAAATCCAGCACACAGCCTCAACTCCACGCCTGAAATGGGGACTGCTGCCAGTGCCAGGGGCCATGGCACTGAAGGTGTAGTGCCAGAGGGAAGAGACACATCCAGAAGCTCCTAATGCTCCTAAATACGGGCACCAGATGAGATCCAGCCTCTAACAGGCATCAGCAACTCCTCTGGTTTGGTTTAAGGAAGTTGGATCAGTTTTTAAGGAAGGGATAAGCAACTTGCTCTGAAAAGCACCAACTCTGAACAGCTCAAACTCCAAAGCACCTGCAAAATGAACCTCTGCTGTGGAGAGGCTTGGCCAGAAGAATGGACCTAGAACCTGTCTCTAGAAACAAGCAGGTGCCTGTGCCTCAAGCCCTCTGTGCTCTGCACCGTGCTGCTTGCTGAAGGGTTTGTTTCCCAGGCTCCAAAGCAAGGATGGAGCCTGCTTAGTGCATCTGGCCCCCAGCAGGACCTCGAGCATCAGGCAGGTTTTGTTAAGCCTAAAATGAACCCAACTGCTTTTACTTCACCCCAGTCTGCAAGGGGGAATGGATCCTTCACTCTGCTGCTCCTGTAGCACACAGCAGAGCATCCTGCACTGCCAGCTGGTACTTGCATGACTAAAAACCCTCCTGAGGCTGACAGGCAGCACTCTACTCATGTTCTCTACAGGTCTGTCCTGATTCCTGCCCTCCTCTGAACACTCCAACCAGGTACCCCCAGCTTTAAAACAAGGAGACAACGACTCTGTTGCTTTCTGCCTCGCCTTTTGCTGCTGCTGCTGCTGCTCTGGTCCTGGCTCAGCACTTCCCACAGAGCAGCAAAAAAGCACAGATGTCACTCCCCACCTTGCACACGAGTCTGCTGTTGTCCAGTCTTAAAAAGCAACATTTCAGGCTTCAAAAGGTCAGACTTCCCCAGAAGTCAGAGACCCTGCTTAGGCAGCACCATATAAAACCATGGTGGAACATGACCAAACCTAGCACAGGGCAGTGGGGAGGGAAGGATCTACAGGCAGATAACCCAAGCCAGAGGGGATACAGGGAATACACAAACCAATCATTCACAGTGCAGAGGAAGGAGAGACCTCCAGAAATGCTCATGATGTTGCCACCTCCATGGAGGAGGAGCTGGCACTTGGGGCACACACTGGGTTTTGTTTGTGCTCTTAAGACTAAACCCCTCCAACACAGGTCAGTTAAAATTACTTCTTCACATAAAAGCAAAGAGAAGGATCTTCAAATGCCCTGAACCTGTCCAGCATTTTACATCTTGCTGGCATCTGGTGTTAGTTTTTCTCCCTGCCTCATAACTTAAAGATGTATCTTCAAGCCAAGCTGCTTGTCATAGTTGCAACAAACTAATCAGAGCTTTAACACTTTCACTATTAACCCCCTGGATTTAGCACCCAGCTGATGGTTATTTCACTTTATCATTACTTAATATTCATAAAATCTTAGAATACTTCCCCCAAACATGAGAAATCTGCTCAGCAGGCTTCTAAAGCTCAGCAGCAGTGGTAACAGAAAATAATGTCAGTGCTCTTTGCAGGCAGAGATGGAAACCACAACACCAGCCTGCACTGGAATGCTCATTCCTGGGGAAGCCATGCAGAAAAAACCCTTCTAAGCAAGCTCTCAGCACACAGGGAAGAGCAGCAGATGAAACAAGCAAGCAGGACTCTACCAAAGGCACAGCTGAGCTCTGTCAGAATGAACCATGCCCAACTCAGCACTCCAATGCTGAGTGAAGCCTGCAGTGCTGACAGACCAAGGGTGTGCAACGTGGTGCAGATGTCCCAGTGAGAGCAATTAAAATGGATACTGGATACTGCTCTTCTAGCACTCTCTAGGAGCAGAGACAAAGAAGCTGCCCAGGTTTCTGCTTCACATCTTTATACCCAGACTAGAATACCCAGGTCCAGACATCCTGATCTGCACTGCTGAGAGGCTAACTTGAAATATTTTATACTTTTCTTTTGTATTACTTTATAGGAGCAAAGACAAAGAAGCTCCCCAGCTTTCTGCTTTACATCTTTATACCCAGACTAGAATACCCAGGTCCAGACATCCTGATCTGCACTGCTGAGAAGTTAAATATTTTATATTCCCCCCCCCATTATGTTTTTAAGAGCACAGACAAAGATGCTCCCCAGCTTTCTGGTTTACATACTCCAGACTTCTCAGAACAGAACACCCAGCTCCGGGTACCCTTCTGCCCTGCACTGCTGAGTGGAACTGTCTGTGCACCATCACAGCATCCCTCTAGGCTCACCAAGGGGAGCAGGATGCCCTCCCCCCAGCTCCAGATACCCTTCTGCCCTGCACTGCTGAGTGGAACTGTCTGTGCACCATCACAGCATCCCTCTAGGCTCACCAAGGGGAGCAGGATGCCCTCCCCCCAGCTCCAGATACCCTTCTGCCCTGCACTGCTGAGTGGAACTGTCTGTGCACCATCACAGCATCCCTCTAGGCTCATCGAGGGGTGCACATTCCCTCCCCCCTCCAGAGCAGACACTGAAACAGAAGCTCCTGGCTGCTCGTGGAAAGCAGCTGGGCGCAGGCAGAGCCTGGCAGGGCTCTTTGCTTTCCCCACAGCCAGCCCAGGAGCGGCGGGGGCTGAGCATACCAGTACAGGAGGGAGAGACCATCGAAGCGCTCGGGCTCGTCCTCGTCCCCCGGCGACAGCAGGGACATGCCTCAGGCAGCAGCGCCGACAGGCTGCAGGCACCCGAGCAGGCTGGAGGGCTGCAGCGCGGCTGGCCGAAGGCTCCGGCAGAGCAGCTCGGGGTGCGGGCAGGGCAGCTGGCGGGTGCTGGTGTGTGCGGGCAGGGCAGCTGGCGGGTGCTGGTGTGTGCGGGCAGGGCTGGCAAGGGGAGGCTCTGCCCGCTTAATCTGCCGGGCAAGCTGCTGCGTCACCCGGGCCGCGGCTCCTGGCCAGGTGATGCTTCATTTCTGCTCTCTCCCTCGGCCATTTGCAGCGACTTTAAAGTCCCAGCAAGGCAAAGGGGAGAAAATTCACCTGCGTTTAGCACAGGTGGGGATTATGCAATCTCCACCCAGCAGCTGAGGGCAAGTGAAATAATTACAGTCATTTCCTCCTGCTTTCCCAGCAGCTTCTCCGCAGGCTCCCCCCAGACAAGGTCAAAAGCAGCAACTGGTAGCTGTGCCAAAGCAACCTCCCCGGCTGGCCTGTGGGCACCCACCCAGGGAAGGGCAAGGCAGCAGAGCAGTGCCCGAGCAAATGCCATTAGGCTGTTACTGCTTTGCCCTCTCGGCCGTGGGCAGGCTGTGACTTGGGTTTTACAGTCAGAAGGTAACAGCTCATGTTAGAGATTGTCTCTGGAGAGGGAAGGGTTGGGGAGCACAGGCAAAAAGGATGAACTGCTCTCGTTACACCGAGAATGATCCACCTGAATTATCCAGCTGGAACCGGAAAAGCCATCCCCAGGGCAGGACTCGCCCATGCAAGGTCGGCAGAGAGAGGAAGACTTTCAGAGGCTCCAAGTGCCCGACCTCAGCCTGGCTGACTCCTGTCCTCTGCCAGGCTGGCACCAGAGGATGCACTCCTCCTCCTCCTCCCCCCTTCTGAAAGACCTCACCAAGCCTGTAGTTTAAAATGAGCCCTGACTATTCCCTGTTCAGGCAGGGCTTGGTTTAATTAGAAAGGTGAATCCTCTCCAGCAGGGAGGGAGTAGCCCTGTGGTGAGACAGCAGCTGTCAGTGTCTAGAGCTGCCCAGCAGGACACTTTGCTATGCCAGGAATGCAGGGGCTTAGCCTGGCCACCCTCTGGCTTCCCCAGGCTGCAGTGGCTGTGGTTTCTTTAGCTCACAGGAAAGCTTTTTGCTCAAGGGCAACAAATCCACAGGGCTCAGTCCCCAGAGCCTGCAGTCTGCAGAGACAGGAGAGGCAGAAGGGGCAAAGTGACAGCCACCCCCCGTGTTAAGGAGCAGATCAGTGATGGAAAAGGGGACAGAAAGCAGAGTCTGAAGCATGAAGAGCTGCACTGGCATCATCTGGACTGCTCACAGCCCTTCCATGATGAAAATCTGTCTCTTTGCAGCCTTTCCTCAGTCAGTTTAACTCTGCTGGTGTCCCTGCATTGACGTCTGAGGCGTCACAGCCAGCAGATGTGTGCTGGGCAGCCCTGCTGAGCCTAGCAGTGGTGGAACTCCGTTTGTGTCATCAGCCTCAGGAAGATTTGCCAAGACAAATCACTGTTTCCAGTGCCCTGTTTTCTGCCACAGAACCACCCCCCCAGTTAAAACCATGGCCCAAGGCTACTCACTGCCACTATTAAAAAGCCACAATTATTTTTATTCAGCCACAGATGCCAAACTCCTGAACAACTCAAGCAGATATAAAATGGCATTAAGCTCCCTGCTCCCACCCCTTTTTACAAGAGTAATTATTAGTAACACATCACTTGTTCATCCCTGCTCCTCCATCCCTTCCTCCTAGGGAACTGAGCAGTGTTCAGCTTCCACTACTCAGCCCAAGGCTTCTTGTACCTCCTCACCTTCAAATCCTGCTGCTGTGGTGCTTCCAAAGGATTTCCTAAAGCATTCATACAGAAAATTGGCATCACTGCTTCCCCTGAGAGTTCTCTGCCTTTTGAGAACATGCTCAGGGGACCACAAATTACAGCTTACTCGGAGAGATACAGGAATCCTCCAACAGGGCTTGCTATGAAATCACTGTCAGACTAATTACAGTTTGCTCCAGAAAGACCCAGGAATCCTCCAGCAGGGCTCTACAAAATCACTAAGTCAGACCAAAACGTTAAGGGACATCATTTGCTGTTTAATGCAGCAAACAAAGATTCATTTCCAAGGTAAACTACTCTGTGCTGCCAACACCAATAATTATGACTCACCTTCCTCAAAGGAATCGCTGCAGTGCTTTAGCAATGGAGCAGGAGTGCAGGATGCTCTAGCAGGTGGCAAAGAGATCTGCAGTCTTTGGGAGCACAATCCACAGGATCTTTGTGTTATTAGTAAGACAAAGGCCTCCTACCAAGACCCTAACAAATCAACTGGAGCCTTCCAGGTTCACTCGCCCTAAAAGGTAAAAAGCTCCAGATGATACCAAGGACCACAGCCAAGAGAAAGCTGTGTCCTGTGCTTCATTCTCATCTATCCCAAACCACTAACTATTGACAGTACCTTTTGCTGGTTAGCTCATAAAGACTGAAAGACAACACCTGGCAGCACACAAAGCTGGAGGAGCACTGTCTGGTGGAGCAGCCCCAGTGGCTGGAGGCTAAGCCCTTGTGCAGAGAAGCAAGGTATGATTTAAAGTTCAGCAAACCCCAGTCAGCATCTAACCAAGGACATTCTTGTCTCCCAGGAAAAAGAGAATCCATGAATGAGTGTGGAAATGACAGCCTGCATCATGCCACGGCTGAGGTGCTGCTGTATGAGCCTTTCACCTTCACCTCTGCAAAGAGCTGCCTTGGGAGCACAGTGGTTCAGGAAGGGGCCTTCAAGCTCACCCATTTCCCACCCCCTGCCATGGGCAAGGACACCTCCCCCCAGCCCAGGTTGCTCAAGGCCTCATCCAACCTGGCCTTGAACACCTCCCGGAGGGGGGGGCATCCACAGCCTGCATGGGCAGCCCGTGCCAGTGTCTCCCCACTGCTGCTGGGTC
This sequence comes from Ramphastos sulfuratus, assembly GCA_013399055.1. Classification (NCBI taxonomy): domain Eukaryota; kingdom Metazoa; phylum Chordata; class Aves; order Piciformes; family Ramphastidae; genus Ramphastos; species Ramphastos sulfuratus. The sequence continues at coordinate 23,545 of WBNM01029546.1, forward strand.
CCAGGCTGCTGGCACACAGCTGCTCAACGAAGTGCTGGCTGCAGCCAACAACCATGGGGCTTGAAGTTCAGCTTGAACATGAGAGGCTTCCTGTGCCAGCTGCTGCTTCCAGTTCTGGGGTGCTAGGCTGAGGGTTGGGGAGTGCAGGGAGGTCACTGCTTCTGCTGCTGCTTCCTTACTTTGCTTCAGCTTCCCTGTAGACAGGCTGAGGCCACTGCCAGCACAACTCTATCTCAACTCTTCATCTCAACACAGAGGGTTTTTTGGGTTGTGGGGGGAAGAGGGGCTGGTGGGAGCAGGCTGTGTGCACCCAGGGCATCTACAACCCCAGAGCCTTGCCACTGTGCACTCCTGCTATGTGCAAGGAAGTCATTCCCTGTATATCTTACAAACCCTTTTTCATAGCTGCAGTGAGGAGTTTCCAGGTGGGCTTTTCTCTCTGCAAAACCAGTCCAAACCAAGTGCTGATCAACTCCATGAGAACCTCCAGAGCCCTTTCTGTGTAAATCCACTGCTGCTGGAAGAGCTTTTTCTAAGATGTCACTTCAGGCTGTTCCACTATCAGAAGTGTTTTTCTTTAAGACTTCCATCAAAGCAAGATCTTCCCGAAGGAACTGCAAGGATTGTCACACTGCAATCCAGGGAATGTTGCATTCCTGCAGGGTGGGGACACAAATACTTACTTTTGGTCTGCATTTGTTATGGAATCTCTACTGGCCATCTTCTCAGGTGCACTGCTTTATTAATAAAGTTCAACATGAAGAATCCTGACACACGAAGCACTGGCTGGGAATGCTGTAACCAGGGCAGTAATTGCTGTAAACAAAGGAGAAACGACGTTTGGAAGTGGGCACGATGTGTACTTTGGGGCACTGACAGCAATCCATCCAGCTCTGCCACCCGGGGCAGTGCAGCGGCTTGGGATGGAGCTGCTAAATGCACAGCTGGGACCGCAGCTGTCCTTGGGGCTCTGTTGGCATTTCAGTGTTGGTAACCTGTTGCTGAACAACATCTGCCATCTGGTTCTGGGGCTGGCCAGACCAGACTTGCTTGGGGAGTGAGTTCTGGGACTCATCTGAGGCACTGGGACCAGCTCTGGGCTCCCCAGCTCAAGAAAGGCAGAGGGTACAGCAAAGGGCTGTGAAGATGATGAGGGGCCCAGAACATCTCTTTTGAAGGAAGGCTGAGGGGAGGAAATCTTATCAATGCTTAGAAATACCTGAAGCACGGAGGTCAGGAGCACGGTACCAGGCTTTGCCCAGTGGTGCCCAGGGACAGGACAAAGGGTAGTAGGCACCAACTCGAACACAGTAAGTGCCACCTGAACATAAGAACGAACTTTTTTAAGAAGTGATGAAGCCCTGGCACAGGCTGCCCTGAGAGCTGCACCGCTGCAGCCGAGCCTGTGCCCAGCCCCGGGAAGCAGCCTGCTCAGTCTGCCTGCCCTGCTGCCCAGGGCTGCTGGCAAACGCTGCTCATCCACCCTTGCCATGCTTGTGCCTAAACAGCAGCGAAGCGGCGTGGAGGGAGGAAACTGACCCGGGACGGACCCGCGGCGCGGCCACAGCGCAGCGGCAGCCGCGGGCAGACAAAGGACGGCGCCAGCTCCTCTCCCGGCGCGGCCCCGTGTGCTGCCCGCGGAGCACAACGGCGACGTTACCCGCCTCGGCCCGCGTCTCCGGCCCCCGCCGCTGCTCTCCGGCCCCGCATTAACCCCGCTGCGGTATTAGAGCGGCTCTCTTAAGCCGCTGCTGCGCTCCTCGATGGCCCCGCCCGGCCCGGCTTGGCCAGAGCCCGCTCGGGGCGGGACACTGCGGGGTCCGTCGGGGGAAGGGGGGTGTGCGAAAACCCGCCGGGCCCACGGGCAGCGACAGTTACCTCGGCACGCAAACCACCGCCCGAGCGGCGTCGCTGGGCAGGGACAAGACAAAGCGGCGGGGTCCGGCCGGAGCCCCCCCCNCCTGCGGCCGGGCGCTCCGGCGCCCCGCGGGAACGGGGCCGCTGTGGGCGCTGGTGCTGGGCAGGGCCCTGCCCCGACCGGAGCGGAAGGCTCGGTACGGCCTCTGGGCGGGCAGACGGGCGGCGGCGGCTCCGCGGGGGGCCCGCGGGCAGCGCAGCTCCAACCCCTTCACCCGCGGGCAGGAGGAGGAGTGGCGGCGGCGGAACCGCTCCACGCTGGCCTACATCGCGGCGGCCGCCGTGGGCATGGTGGGCATGTCCTACGCGGCCGTGCCGCTCTACCGCCTCTACTGCCAGGTACCGGGGGCGACCGCGGGGCGGGAGGGCGGAGGGGAGGGGCGGGGCCCGGCGTGGGGCATTCACCGCCTATCCGTCCCGGCAGGCCACGGGCATGGGCGGCACGGCGGCCGCGGGGCACGGCGCGGAGCGGATCGAGGGCATGGAGCCGGTGCGGGACCGGCTGATCAAGGTCACGTTCAACGCCGACGTGCACGCCAGCATGCAGTGGAGCTTCCGCCCCCAGCAGAGCGAGATCTACGTGAGTGGGGCGGGGCTGCTGCGCCACGGCCCCGCCCTCTGCCCCGCCCCGAGCCCGCAGACCCAGCTCTGCCTCGGCTCTGAGCGCACGGCAGGGTCGCGTTAGGCAGAGGATCGTGAACTGGTTTGGGTCGGAAAAGCCCCCGAGGGCCTCCTGTCCAACCAGCAACCCAGCACTGCCCTGTCCCCAGGCACCATGGCCACGGCGTTCTGGAACCCCTCCGGGCATGGGCACTCCACCACCGCCCTGGGCAGCCTGGGACAATCCCCAACCACTCTTGCACCAAAGAAATTTTTCCTTTCCAACCTAACCCTCTCCTGACACAATCCCAAGCCATTTCCTATCGCCTGATATCAGGGAGAAGAGCCCAGCCCCAGCTGACTGCAGCCTCCTTCCAGGGGGCCGTAGAGAGCAATGAGGTCTCTCCTTAGCCTCCTCCAGACACAAGAAGCCAAGTCCCCTCACTCCTACAGCACTTCCACACCAGGATTCTGATTTTGGGGTGGGCAGGGCTGAGGACTCCTCACAGAGAGCAGAACTTGCACTTCATGAGGTGCAGTTCAAGTGTAGCTCAGTGGCAAACTGGTGCAGACAGATGATCAGACAGCAGCAGTGGTTTTAGTGCTGCCTGGGGGTCTGCCAGCAAAATATTTGTGAAGTAGTGAGGGAACCAACTGGGAACAGCAGAAGGGAAAATGAACCAAGGGCAGCTGAAGTCTGAGGGGGCTGCAGTGGGTTAAAAACTCACCACGCAATGACTTTACACAGGTGGTGCCAGGAGAGACTGCCCTGGCATTTTACAAAGCAAAGAACCCTACTGACAAACCAATCATTGGAATCTCCACCTACAATGTGATCCCCTTCGAAGCAGGGCAGTACTTCAATAAGATCCAGGTGAGTGAGGAAAGCAAAGATGACATTTTCCTTTACCTGGGCTTGCCTTGTCCTCATTTTCACCCTGATGCCATTGTTTGGGTGCCAAGGCTTTAAGAGAACAGCTTCATCTCCCCAGTGACACTGCACCAGTGGTTCCTCAGTGTTCCCAGTGGCACTGCATCAAGACCTCCCCCAGAAGCTGCCAAGCACACCATGCTCAGTGCCACAGACACCAAGTGCAGGTGCTGGCAGCTTCACAGCTAGCACTGGGCTGGAAGGGACCCCAGAGCTCATCTAGTCCAGCCCCCTGCACTCAGCAGGGACACCTCTAACTAGGTCAGGCTGCCCAGGGCCACATCAGGTCCTGACTGTCTCTGTGGACAGGGCCTCAACCACACCCCTGGGCAACCTGAGATCCAGCCTGGGCACTTCATTGATAGCTGATTCCATCTGCTGTAACACAAGAGGAGCAGGCTTGCAGCCATGCTTGATCCCTTCCCCCCATTTCGGGATGCACTGTGAGAGCTGATGCTGAGCTGCAGCCCTTTCCTGGAGGCAGTCTACCACAGCCTCTGCTCATTGTTTTCTTCTTTCCTTTCTCCCCTGCAGTGTTTCTGCTTTGAAGAGCAGAGGCTAAATCCTCAAGAGGAGGTGGACATGCCTGTCTTCTTCTACATTGACCCAGAATTTGCAGAGGACCCTAAAATGGCCAAAGTCAACCTGATCACCCTCTCCTACACCTTTTTTGAAGCCAAGGAAGGACAGAAGCTGCCACTTCCTGGGTACCAGTGATGGATGAGCTCTGCACCATATGATTCCTACTCCCTGGGTACCAGCTGTGAAACCATCTTTCAGCAGAAGACTGCAGGAGTGCTGTGCAATAGGAAATGGCATTAAGGCAACTCTGGTCCCATGCTGCTGTTAGGACAGATTTCTATTTTTTTAAAAACAACAATAAATAAATTTTAAAAAGGAACCCATTTAGTTGAAATTTTATTTCCTAGGGATAATACTTCATCAGCAGACAGAATGGAACTTGCAGTTCATGGAAGAGAGGCTTTTCTCAAGCCTGCTTTTGTGTTAGGTGAACACTGAGGCATGTTTTGAAAGCCAGGTATAAACCCAGAGCTTCATTTAAAGAGAAGCAAGTCAGTGTATTAAGCATCTAAAATGGCATTGTGGGCTCTGAAGAATGACATTCAGGTAAGGGACTTGATAATAATCAGTAGGTGAAGTCTCCAAGAGTGCTGTGCACCCTCCCGTGGCACTGGAGGAGATGGTGAGTCAGAGGCTGCTGCAGCTCTCTGAAGCAGCAGCTGGCAGGAGCAGACTGCTGCAGGACCATTCCCATGTGGATGAGGAGCAGTCAGTTGAGGTCTGTGCTCTGATTTCCATTTGGGAATGCCACCCTCACACATGGAGCACCCACACTGCTAGTGCCTGCTGCTGCCCTCTGCCCAGGGCTCTGCACAAACACCAGCCTGGCTGTGGGGTGAAATGCTCGGAAGGGCAGAGCAGCACAAACCCAGCTGCTCAGAGCTGCAGGCTGAGTGAACAGCATGGGAGTCTCCTCAGAGAACAGGAACTCAGCCCTGTGCAGGGGCTCATCCTGACCAAGCCTGCTCTCAGAAGGTGTAAAGCCTGTGTTTATTCCAGTGGGGTAGGGACTGACACTGAGCATGGCTCTGCAGAGCAAGCTGGAGTGACCTCAGCCAGCCCAGTTCTACCCCTTACAACAAAGTACAGACTGCTGCTGGCTTGTTTGGACTCTGAACTGGTGCTGGGTGTATCAGAGGTCTCTCCCAGTCACTTAAGCCTCTTGACCTTCTGAAAACTTGAGATGATTCTCTCCACACTGCTTTCTTCTGGCCACATGCTTCAGAAGGAGGAATGTCCCCATGGCAAGTGCCAGTTGCCTAAGAAATGGAGGCATCCCTCTCCAAGTTTGAAAGCCCCAGCAGATCTTCTCACCTCAGCTCACAAACCCTCCCAGGCTCCCTCAAGGTTCTGCCTTTGACAGCTCCAGTCCACTGCCAGCTTGGAAGAGCCTCCAGCACTCTGCAGTTGGTGTTTCATGGGAGAAAGGTAAAAACCCAGGGGAGGGAGTGAGGCAAAACTCGAGGGAGGGAGTTAAGTGCTGCTTTTATTGGGAAGTTTATGCCACAAGAATTGCAACTCCAGCTGAGAACTTGCTCCTCAGAGCAAGTGCATAGAAGTCTTTGACACACACACCATGAGCCCAGCTCTGAACAGGACCCCAGCTCTCAAGTCTTCTATCAGCTCTAAAATCAGAGCCCTGGTCCTGCTGAAGTGCAGGGCTGACATCCAGCATGAGGCAGATAAGGCACTTTACTCAAAGATAAAACTGTTATTAACAGGGCTAAATGACTCAGCTAAAATACCTGGGTAACTATAGCTCATCTGCATTGTAGATGATGATGATGATGATGATTTCCTTCACCAGAACAACAACCTCTGCAGGGCAGGAAGATGGAAAGGAATGATTGATCCCCATCCAGTGTTTACTGAGTAAAGAGAAGCAAGAGCAGCAGCCCCACGGGACCAGCAGCTGCTTCTGCTCTGCTAATCATGGCTGACAGCACCTCCTGGCCCAGCTCAGGCTCTCAGCAAGACTAAAATCCAGCTCTCTTGGAGGCTTTCAGGAGGAAAACCAACCCTGTAATCCAAGCATGAGTGTAGAAGGCAACAGTGCATGTCTACAAGAGGCCCAGCTGCAGATGAACCCTGAACATCAAAACCCTCTTCTGCATTTCTGGGAGGGGTGAACACAGACAGCAACGAGGCCAAACTAGAAAGTGGATTCTGCAGTTAGGGTGAACACAACATTCTGGTTGCTTTGCTGCATAAAGGGGTCAAGAACACATAGGCAGAGTTAACTTGGAAGGAAAACTTTGTCCTGTAACTGCAAGAGGCTTTTGGAGTACTTGTGCCAAGCACTGCTCCGCGGGCAGCTGAATTTGGACATCAGGTTTTAAAGGCCCCCAAAATACCTTTAAGAGAGTCATGCAAGAGTGCAGAGCTGAACAGTTAGCACAACCTGTCCAGGTGCAGACCCAAGGAACTTTAACTTCCACTCAGCTCAGGATCCAAAGCTTGGAGTGATGTGTCCAAGTAAGCACTGCTCAGGTATCCACTCCTAGGGCACAGAAGTGCTGCAAGGCACCAGCATCAGAAAGGCCTCACCTCCACCTCAGCATTCTGTGTTCTCGTTAACATTTGTCTTCAGCACAGCATCAATTTCCTCATAAATGGGTCTGAAAAAGAAGGAAATGGGCAACTGCTCCACCACAGCTGTTCCATGTGGACAAAATGCACCCATGGAATCCTGCCCAGGCTGGGGCCAGACTCTTCTCAGGTGTCCTGTGACAGGGCAATGGGCACACACTGGAACCCAGAAGGGTCCATCTGAACAAGATGAGAATCTTGTTTGGCATGAGGGTGCTGGAGGACGGTGGCAGGCTGCCCAGAGAGGTTGTGGAGTCTCCTCTGCAGAGCTTCCAACCCGCCCTGGGCATTGTGCCCCTGGGCAAGCTGCTGTGGGTGCCCTGCTGGAGCAGGATGAGCTCCAGAGGCCCCTTCCAACCCCACCCTGCTGGGACGCTGTGACCCAGCCAGTGTTTAGTGTTTGCCTGGTGGGGAAGCAGCAGGGGCAGGATGCCCAGGCTCATCTGAGGCATGCCAGGAGGCCAGGGAGCAAGTGGCAGGCACAGCAGGTGGCTGCAGTGCTGCACCAGGCTGAAAACGAACAGGGCCAGCTCTGCTGAGGTGCTCCTAGCTCACACTTAGATGGCTCCTCAGAAAGAACTCTTGTGTTGCTGGTTCAATTCTGTTGCAATTTCCTGGCAGAAAGCAGAGCTCTGCCAGCTGCTTGGCCTCCTATTAGTCCTCTGTCTGCCTGTTTGTGCCTCTGCACAGCCCCAGCATCCATTCCCTTTTGCAGCTGGTATTTTAAATTGATTTTCTTCTCTTTTTCAAGCTGATTGCTGTGAACAGGAATTGGTTTTGTTACCTTGCTGTGGAGCTGGCAGTGGTAAGGTGTCAGGCAGCCTCCTCCACCAGGACCCTTACCATGCTTTATTCATCTTTCCCTAGCCCTGGATGGGATTTCAGGAGATCATTTCTGACACAGCAGCACTCCACACAGAGCCCATTCAGGTGAACACTCCACAGGAGTTCATTCTTAAATTGGTTGTGCCAGAAATACTGGAAGGAAATGTACAAACTGCAGGCACCCATTGACAGGAGCAGTCCCTCTGCTCAGCTACCTCAGCCTGAAGACTCTGGGGGCTGTTTTCTCACTCAGAAACCCCAAAACACTGAATCACAAAATGGTTTGGGTTGGGAGGGACCTCCAAAGGTCACCCAGTCCAACTCCCCCTGCAGTCAGCAGGGACATCCTCCACTAGAGCAGCTTGCTTGGAGCCTTGTCCAGCCTCACCTTGAAAATCTCCAGGGATGGAGCCTCAGCTCCCTCCCTGCACAACCTCTTGCAGTGTTCCAGCACCCTCATGGTAAACAATTTGTTCCTAACATCTCAGAAACCTTCTTACCTTTCATAGATTCATAGAATGGTTTGGGTTGGGAGCTTAGAGATCACATCTAGTTGGAAGGAGGTGTTTGGCACCTAAGGAAGTTGTCTGTGATCCAGTTACTTACTCGGAGGGAGCCAGGGGATCAAATTCCATGATCTCGGAGTAATGAGATGATTGTGACTTGTTCTTGGGCACAGCTGAAGAATAAAGCCAGGCAGATAAATCCAGATTTAAATATCAGTGAAAGGCAAGGCTGCTGCATGTCACTTTCCTTCCATCTTCCTTAAAAACTCCCAGAGTTCCTCCCACCTTTCTCCTTGCTTTAAATGCCAAGATGGGCAGGCAGGTCTAGGAGAACCCACCAGCAGTACCAGGTTTAGTCTCTCTTGCTGCTGGTCTTTAGCAGCCTTTGTGCAAAGCCCTGGAGGGGTCTCCCAGGACAACTCCACCTCCATGGCAGTCAGGTGCTCTGCAGAACTCATTACCTGCTGGTGATGCTCCGTTGGTGGATGCACTTTGCCCACTCTGCAGAGTGACTGGATTCAGAGGCACTGGGCTTAGGAGAGTGGCCAGCTACAGACAGCAACAAGAGCAGTGTAAGCAGATTGCTCTGGCACCACTGGCCTGCCTCTTACAGAGCTGCTGACTGACCTTCAGACTCTGACTACAGCAAGAAACTTCTAAGGTCAATTAATCTCCATTCTAATTCATCTCCACTCTCCACACAAAGCTCAGCAGCTCCTTCAGTGCTGCCTGCAGCACTCCTGGGTAATGCTGTGCACACTGCACAGGTTCCAGGGCAGCAGCAGTCAGCAGGGCTGCTTTGGCTGTGGTTTGGGAAGGGGAATGTGTGTGTGGGGGGGCTGCTGCTTGGCTTTTGTATCTCATGCTGCCTGCCACAGCATTCAAATCCCTAACATCACCTCAAAGCCCCTTCCTGTTCCTTGCATTCCTTCTGCCATGGGTTTTGTCTGCAGCACAAGCCACTGGTCCTACACTGAACTCAGGTACTAAGTGCTTGGAGTTTTGGTGGGTTTTCTGTTTTAGTTCTATTATCTGAGATAGGAAATACAGCAGAGCAAGCAAATGGCAGCAGGAGATGATCTCAGCTTGCTTCAAGCAGCACCAGTATAAGCAGAAGTCATAGAGCAAATACTTTCTGCAAACTCCCCTGAGTCTGTGCTGGCCCCAAGAAAATCTGCTGGCACCTCAGCAGCTGTGGTACCAAAGAGCCAAGCTGCCCTGGTCAGCAAACAGGGACTGTCCCCTGATGTATGGTCAGGGGTCACAGAAGAGATCTTTGCATCCCCTCTGGACTCGAGCCAGGGTGGATCCAAACAGTTCTTACTGTGACAGCTGCCAGCAAAGGATTGCTGTGGCCAGGAGGGTTACTCACATTGCTGTAGGTGTGCCCAGCTGGGGTGCTGGCACTGCTGTCCTGAGCTTCAGCTGTGAACCTAGGAGAGAGCAAAGCAAGGCAGGGAAATGAGAAGCTGCCCAAACTCTCCATCATATTTTGCTGTTCTGTCTCTACTTCATGTCACAAGTGAGGGCAGGAGAGCCAGTGCCCCACTCACACAAGGCAGGGATCTCCCTAACCTCTTCTTACTGAGCTGTACAGCTCCTCTCTCTCTCTCTCTTTCACAGCAGCACTGGCACCACTCCAGCAGAAAGTGATTAAAAAACCTCCAGCTATGTTCTGAGAGGAATTTATGTCCAAGGTTGACCTGGGCTGTGCTCCTTGGAAGCACATCAGGCCATGCCCAACACATCCTCACTTGTGGGCTGGAGTGTAAAAAAAGTGAAATCTGTGTTCTTAGAGCCTTCTAGAAAGCCATTAAACGAATTCCAGAGCCCCAGCAGCATTCCTTGATCAGGGAGCACTCACAGGAATTGCTGAGCCTTAGCAGCAGTTGCTAAGTCTAGGTGGGGATAGAGTGATGGATGCTGCCTGGCTGGATCCTCAGGGTGTGCAGATAAGCCATCTGAAATGCAAAGAGATAATTAATGACCACTTAAATACTGGTAAGCAAATGTTAGTTACTTGCACAAGGAACACTGGAAGGGGAAAGTTTTGTTTGGAAGGCACAGGAGGAGCCTGAACCAAATTGTTTTCCACAGGGAAGGCAACAGCTGAATACCTCAGAGAATTCTCTCCTGTGAATGCCAGGGCAGCAGCAGCAGTGCTGGCTGTGGGAGAAACCTCTCCAGCCTGATGGAATGGCAGCCCTCTGCTGCTGGGGGGACACCTGCAACCCCTGACAAGGAGGGGCAGACAGCAGCTCAGGGCACCAATGCCAGGAGCCTTACTCACTCCTCAGTCTAGAAGGGTTTGGGCTGGAAAAGCCCTCTAAGCTCACCCAGTCCAACCAGCAACCCAACCCCACCATGGCCACTAAACCCTGTCCCCAGGTGCCATGGCCACAGGTTTCTGGAACACCTCCATGGATGGGGACTCCACCACCTCCCTGGGCAGCCTGGTTCAGTGCCTGAGCACTCAAAGTCTGAAGTCAGAGGAGAGGAGGACCCTTCTCAGAGAGAAGTGTTTCCAACACCAAGTGCCTCCTGTAGCAGCAGGAGCTACCAGAGTGCTGTACAGGCAGCTTGGCACACAACCCAGAGCATGTTCAGCTGTGCACAGTGATGGGATGGAGATGATACTGCTTCTGCTCAACAAACTACAGGTTGCCTTGCCTGCCTTGTATTTCCCCCTAGGCACACTCATCACTTCTCCCTTTAAGGAGATTTAAGGAACATCCTTCAGGAATGAGGTGATTCTGCCATGCTCTGCTCTGGTGAGACCTCACCTGCAGCACTGTGCCCAGCACAAGAAAGTCATGGACCTGATGGACAGGGTCTAGAGGAGGCCTCAGTGATGAGGCACCCCTCCTATGAGGACAGTTAGGGAGAATTGGGGTTGCTCAGCCTGGAGAAGGCTCCAGGGAGACCTTAGAGCTGCATTTCAATATCTGCAGGGGACCTCCAGGCAGGCTGGGGAGGGACTGCTCAGAAAGGCCTGTGAGGACAGGAGGAGGGCAAATGGTTTGGAACTGGAGCAAGGCAGAGGTAGGTTGGACATCAGGAGGAAGTTCTGCTCAGTGAGGGTGGGGAGAGACTGGCACAGGCTGCCCAGGGCTGAGGCTCCATCCCTGGAGACATCCAAGATCAGATTCAGTGTGGCCCTGGGCAGGCTGCCCTAGTCAGAGGTGTCCCTGCTGAGTGCAGAAGGGTTGGACAAGATGAGCTTTGAGGGTCCCTTCCAACCTGGTGCAATCTGTGACTAAAGAGTATCCTGATTTTATGTCTTAGAAGGAACTTGGCTGCTCCACTAAGCTCCTGTTGGCTTGCAAAGGCAATTTGTGTCCATCACTTACTGGGGCCTGAGGGAGCCACTGCAGAGTCTGTTGGCACCAGTGCTGATGCAGGAGGTGGAGACTCCATGGAGAGGTCGAGCAGATCCCTTGAGGGAGCAGATGGCTGTTTCCTGTACAGCTTAAATGGGCAGAGGCATGAAGATGGTTGGGGCAGCTGACCTTGTTTTGTCTGTTTTTTACAAGCAACTTGCACAGCTCTAAACAAATTGCTCTTTTCACAGAGTATCAACTCTAAAAGCAGTAATAACATTTACAATTGGCAGGGGTGAGAGAAGGCTTTTTCCTGTGTGAAAAGACACCTAATGAAACACAGAATGCTTCCCAGGGAAGATCAGCTTCAGCAAGCTGCTGGTTCAAAACATTAAGGAAAACAACAGTGTGATAGATTCAGTCCTACAGAGCAGCCATGAGCTTGTTCAGGCACAGGTTTGACATTGACCCTGTGCAGTTAATTACCCTCATGTTACTGATTTGTGTTGCTGAGATTTGAGACTGGTTTTTTTTTTGTTGTTGTTGTTGTGGTTTTTTTTTTTGGCTAGGAAAAGCTGAAAATCACAACCAGTCTGCCAGGACACAGTAAAGGGGGTCCCTTTGTTCCTCCTGTGAATGTGCTAGAATGAAGAATGCAGCCAGCCCAAGGCTGGAATAAAACCACATTCTTGAGTCAGATGGGTTGGGTTAGACCAGATCTAAAACAAATAAGTGATGATGAATTCTGAATCTGGAGACTGCTGCCTAGCATAAAACCAACACAGACTGCACCATCCAGGCTACAGCTAACCCAGGAGTGCATCCACCCAGCAGAACCATCCATCTGCAGGAGCAGAATGTGGCTCTGCAAGGCAGCCCAGCTCATCCTCCACCTCCTTCTAATCCTTGCCAGCTGTATTTCAGCATTCCCAGTGCAGCCATTGCCATCCTGAATCCTAGATGACTACAGAGTTATGGCTTAGCAGAAGCTGGAACATGTGCAGAACTACTCTGGGCAATATAATTAACAACCATAATGATCAGTCAATAAAAGGGAGCTGTTAAAGATTTGCTGCAAGCCAATGTTCAGCAATCAGGGAAAGCTTTGACTCCAGCAAAGCTATCATGAAGGGAGCTCCAACAGGGTGCTGGCAGTAAGAGCTGAGCAGGGAACAAAGGAGAAGGGAGTTGTGGTTCCTGGCTCTCAGCTGATAAGGTGATAAAGCAGCATTTGAATAGGTTGATTTCTCCTCCTCCCTCATTTTTCCTGATCAAGCTTCCACTTGGTGTGACTCCATTTCCCACTTCAGCTGAGGGAGGTAGAAAATCGCCCAGAGCAGCAGCAGCTTCTTGTCTCGGTGCCTCTCAGCTGGAGGACTGCACTCTGAGCCCAGCAGCAGGAAGGCTGCCAGCCCTGCCAGCCCTGCCCACTCACCTCGGAGCGCTCCTGCTGGATCCTCTGCTGCTCCAGGAAGCGCACTCTGTTGCGGGAGAACCTGGGGAGGGCAGGCAGAGAGGCACTGTCACACTGCTGCGGGGTCACTTCTGACAACAGGCAGCTGGCTGGCATCAAAACGTGCCACTCCATGACTCCAGAGCTGCCAAACAACCCCCACAGGTGCTGTTCTCCAGGGCAGTGTCCTCTGGTCACCAGTCCCACCTGTGCTGCTGCTGGGCTCACTGCTGGCCACAGCACATCTCTCCCTCCCAACCCCAGCCCACACCCAGCTGGGAACATCTCCTCTGTGCATGTCCAGCAGGTCACTGCCAGCAAGCACTGTGCCAAATCTGGCTCCTCCTCACCAGAACTCTCTCCTGGCTGCCCCTCTGTCCGCAGAGCTCCCTCATGCCACCCACAAGCCCCTTCTGGTGCTCCTTCCTCCAGGCAGCTCTGATAACGCTTTTAAAATAAGGAAAGAAAACAAACCCAAGTCCCACTCGCACCAGTATTGAGCTGCTAGGAGTCACCACAGAGCTACAGGGGGTCCAAAGGGGACCCAGTCAAGGGTGTTCGGCATGTCCGAGGTCAAAGCACTTCAGCAGAGCCCGCAGCGGCAGGGACGTGAGCCTGCCCGCACAACCGCCCTGGCTGCTCGGGGTCAGCACGCTGGTGGGGCCCACGGAGCAGTGTGCAGGCAGAAGGCAGAGCAGAGCCTCCCCAGCCGCAGGACGTGAAGCAGTTATCGGCAGCGCGGCAGAGCCCAGAGCCGCTGGAGCCGCTAGAGGGAGACTCTGCTGCATGCCTGCGGCCAGCGCAGGGCACGGCGGGCACCGCTCCCGGCCGCGCGGGGAGGGCACAGCAGCCACCAGGGCAGAGGATGCAGTGGGGCAGGACTTGTCTTCAGGCAGCACCCATCCGTGCTGCGAGGCAGGCGCAGGCAGCGAGCAGCAGTTTGTGCTTTACACATCTCAGTGTTCAGAGGCAGTTTCAAAGCACTGCAGGAAGCATCAAGTGTGGTTTATCAACTCTACTCCGCCGAGACCTCATCTCCAATCCTGCCTCCAGTGCTGCTGTCCCCAGCAGAAGGAGGACACAGCTACTGGAGTGAGCCCAAAGGAGGCCACAAAAGGTGACCCAAGGGCTGGAGCAGCTCTGCTGTGGGCACAGGCTGAGGGAACTGGGGGGGTGCAGCCTGCAGAGAAGGCTCCAGGGGCACCTCAGAGCTGCTGCCACTGCCTGAAGGGATCCTGCAGGAAGGCTGCAGAGAGACTTTTGCTGAGGGTGAGATAGGCCAAGGAGAAATGGTTTGGAGCTGAGGCAGAGCAGGGTCAGACTGGAGCTGAGGAAGAAGTTCTTTAGTACCAGGGTGGTGAGACTGGAATGGGTGCTCAGGGAGGTTGTGGCTGCCTTCTCCCTGGAGGTGCTCAAGCCCAGACTGGGTAAGGCCTTGAGCAGCTGAGTCTGGCTGACCTCCCAAGGCAGGGAGGTTGGAGTAGATGAACTCTAAGGTCCCTTCCAAGTTAAGTCATTCAATGAAGTTGCTTATTCAGCTGGGGTACCAAGTGTGAGGAGAGGACCTGTACTCACCTTTCGTGTCCCAGGAGAACATTGTTCAGATCTTCATTGACTTGAATTAGCTCCACTACCACATCTTCATTTTCCACTGACACCAGCAGCTCCATGATCCTCTCCTGCATCATCCGACAGGTTTTATACAGTTTCTGACCAAGGAGGGGAAGGGAAAAAAGAAATAACTCAATCTCAGCTGTGGTGTCTTAGTTGTCACTCTGGAGAGGGCCAAGACAAGACACTGGAGCACTGCAGGCTCACAGGTAACATTCCTCAACACAGCACACACAAAGCAAACATTGCTAACAGCATCACTGTCGTGGCTCTGATCTCCAGGGAGGCAGCCTGACAGCTGCCACCACAGCCTGCACTCCTGCCACCTCCTGAGCTACCTCCACTGCCCCCAGCTTCTAAATTACAGCCTGACAAGTAAGGAGGACCCCTCTGGGGGATGCAGAACTGATTTGATTTGATCCTGTTTGAGGCTGATTAAAGCCAGCAGGATACTTCAGATGGATGTGGTCCTGCTCAGTGTCTGCCTGCAGAAAGGACAACAGCAGTCTTCAGGACAGAAGTGCTCCGTGGTATTTCCAGCTCCAACTACTCCTCTCTGTGGGGAAGTTGAGATGTCCTTAAACTGTGCCCTGAGTGGCACAAGCCCTGCAGAAGGAGCTGAGAGGAGAACTGCAAGAGTTCACCCAGCAGAGCTTTGCTGGTTACCAGCTGGAATGGAAGGGAGCTCATTGATATTCCTCTCCACAGCAGATTTTGCATGTTCAAAGAAACAAATTCTTTAGCAACAGGGACTTCAACTCAGCCAACAAATTTTTCTCCCCCCCACAGTGCATTTGCAAATGCTGGCTGGCTTGGCTTAAGGGAAGGGAAAGAAAGGAGGGGGGAAATGACTCTGTTTGCACATTGCTATTCAGAAACTGTTCTGGTGTTGTTTTCAGAGTGAGCTGATTCCTCCTCAGCTTCCATTGCAGGTAAATAAACAATTTGATTTATGTGAGAAGGAATTTTACACCCCTTTGCCAGAGGAGTAGAGAGTGCTGCACCTTTCAGGGTTCTGTCATCCTGGTCCAGGACAGAACAGACAGAAATCTGCTCAGTTTAACATCTGCCCTTGAATTTAAACCCCCTCCAGCTCCGCACTTCACTACCTGGTGCGCATGTAAAGCTGTGCATTTCTCCTGACTCCTTCACCCAGCTAGCCCAGCTGCCTTGTGAGGATCAAGAGCCAGCAGAGAAGGAAATGGAGACCCTCAGCTGGAGCAGGGATCAGGCAGGATCCTGCACACAACGAGCCACTTGCTCTCTTGAGCTGGAAGCTGGAGGGCTCCCTGGTGGAGCAGCTGCTGTGACAACCTGCAGTGATGCAGGCAATTTCTGTTCATTTTCACCAACTGATGTTCTGCACCCAAAGTCCTGCTGCTGCCCAGGGAGGTGGTGGAGTCCCCATCCATGGAGGTGTTCCAGAACCACGTGGCCTTGGCACTTTGGGACACAGTTTGGTGGCCATGGTGGGGTTGGGTTGCTGGTTGGACCTTAGAGGGCTGTTCCAAGCCAAACCATTCTGTGATTCTGTGAAATCATGGCTGGCTGCTCACTCCCCAGTCCAAGAGCTTGTTGCTTTGGTTGGCTGATGCTGAGCTGGAGCTGTTCTTCTCTAAGTACTGTTGCTGGTCAGCAGAGTATTTCAAGTGAGAGCTGCTGGCTCAAGCCAAAGCAGGGTGGGGAAAGGGAGCAGCCTGGCTGGCCACTAATGAAGCTACACAACTGAAAACATCTTGCACTGTTACAGCTTTTATGGAGAGACTCCAGACAATCAGAAGGACTGAAATTGATGTCTCCAACTCAAAGCCTGGGCAAGCAGCTCTTTTAATAAAGGACTTTGCTCTCTGCCAACAAAAGCCTCATCCAAGGGATCCAGAAGGAAGAGGCACAAAAAGGAGCATTAAGTTCTGTTAAAGGAACAGGCAGCTCCATGCTTTGCACCCTTGCCTGCATAAGGGAGGAGAACAGAAAGAGCAGCAGTGAAAGGAGGGTGGAAGGAAGGAGTTTTCAGGCACTCTCCCACAAATGGGAGCTCCACACCCTGTCCCACTCTTGCCAACAGTTTTATTACTGGGAGTGTCAGGAGGAATCCACTGGTTTACTGTGGGCACCCACATGCAGGAGGGTTGGAAGTGGATGAGCTTTAAGGTTTCCTCCAGTCCAAGCCATTTACAAATCTATGGCAGGAGTTTGGAGGCAATGTGGAAGGAGCAGGATGTGATAAAAGCTGTGCACATCCTTGCAGACAGTATGAGAGATGTGCTCTGACACAGGTCACCACTGAAATCCCAAACACTGCATTTCTCATTTCTGAACCAGACAATGCAGCAGGGGCAAGCAGCAGAGTAAGGACAGCCACATGCTCTGGCACACTCAGCTGGCCCACTGCAGTGGCCTCCCTGCAGGCTATGCTTTCAGAGCACCTCTTCACCCCAGCACAGCCAGCTCCACATCTTTGAGCTCACTCACATAAAAGCAGTGCTTCACGTTCCTCACTGGCCTTCAGCCTGCCTTGAAGGTACTGGCAATAACCAACAGAGCACTGGGAGGTGCAGGAGGGCTGCGAGGGCCAGGCTGTGCCATCAGCTGTGCCCCCCCGCAGCAGGCAGCCGGTGCCCAGCTGGAATGCTCTCGGGCACCTGGATGAAGCCACTGCCTCTGGGACACCAGACAATGCTCCATTAGCAAATTCCTTTGCCCTTGGAATTCCCTAGGGCTCGGATCTGCATGGTAAGCTGCTTCATCCCTTCCTGACTCTCTAGATGTCAGGGGAAGGTGAAGGAAGCAAGCAAAAGCTGAGCACAACCAGCGATGGAAAGCTGTGGTTGGGCTCCAGTCGGCAGAGCAAAGCCAGACGCTCCAAGGAGAGGCCAGGACCTGTTTCCAGATCAGCTGTGAGCACACAGCACCCTGCAAGAAGTTCCCACATACCTGTAGGAGATTCATGTCATCTGGGTTCTCAGAGCCAGGAATGTTTTCTCTCAGGATGGAGGACATGACTCTCACGTTCATTTTGGCCATATCCAGCTCACTGTAGAGCTTCCCAACCTGTGAGTGCAACAGGACACAGCTCTGGGTAGGTAACGGAGTCAGCAGGCACTGCTGCCTCCAGCACATGGTTCCTGCCCCAGGGGCACACCGTGGGCCTCCTGAGCATTCCTTTGCTCTGGCATGCCAAGAAAATGAAGGAATTAGCTCAGCTGTCACAGGTGCAGGCAAGACAAGGCTGACAGCTCCACTCATCTTCCTCACAGTGAACTCCTCTGCTCTTCCTGTCACTCCTCTTAGTTCCCTACAGGCCCAGCAGAAGCAGAGGCAAACTGTCCTTTCCCTCCTGTTTTAGGATAATCTCTTCACACCTTTGTCTTCCTCACTTATCTCTGAAGTATCTTTTATGCATTTGCATGACAAGGTAAGACAGCAGCAGATAACCTCATGCTTGAGGGAGTGACTCCAGCTTCTGCTCAGGGTACAGCCTGGCATTTACTGAACTCACTTCTGCCTGCTTTGCTGTGGCACACCACCACAGAAACAAGGACTCTACAGCATTAATACAGAGCTCTGCCACTTGACCTGATGGTCCTTTGGAGTGGTCTGTGTAGAGATCCCACACTGACATCACATTGCAGCTGGACCCACCCTCCTCTAAACCCATGGTACTGCACCTGCTCAGGAGTCAGCAGGAAGGTTGGGCCTGTGGGGAGAGGCAGGAAAGAACATTTGGCAGGACTGGCAAGAGATGGTGATGACTTTGTAGGAGATTGAGCTGAAATCTGTGGAAAGAAAAAGAGCAGAGCTTGGGTTCAGCAGAAGAACTGAGGCAGGCATCCAGGTGAGAGCCAGAGAACATCTCTGTCAGACAGACAACTGGGCACAGCCTTCTGATCATGCTTCCAGGGAAGAGGATGAGCAAGGGTTAGCCACAACAAATCCAATGGCTGCTTTGTAATGAAATGAGCCTTGGAATTCAGGTGTCTTTCAAATGGGTTTGCAGGTAAATTTCACCACAGGATAAAGTGGGAATAGCTAAGAACAGGTTTAGCAACTTGAGCTCTTCAGCCAGCTGACAGCCAAGAGTCCTTTCCAAAGTGCCACTGCAATTTCACAGCTTCAAATGTGATCACACTTGGAAGCAGTGGAAAGGTTGGAGGGTCTCTGCCAAAGAGGAACTACAAAGGCCTTCTGGACTGAGAAGCAGGAACACTTCATCTGCAGACAGCTTCCCTTGCATTGCATTTGAACTGGCTGCTACAAAAGGGAATCCCAAACCCAGCCTGCACAGCACTACACACTTCAAGTCCTTCGCTTCCTCGAGCCTGCTGCTGCTGCAGAGGTTTGCCACTGATTTGAACTGGCAGAGCCTTGTGGTAGACAGAATAATCTCTGTTGTACTTGGTTAAGGAAAAAGATTGTCTGTTCCTCACAGCTTGCTCAATCAGCCTTTAAACACAAGCTTTTGTGCTCTCCACTATCCAATCATCAAATCAAACACAGGCTAGATGTGAATCGCTCCTGTCTGCACTGATTATAGGCATCTAATTCCATAATTGCAAGGTTCCACCCAGGGAAGGATGCCTCTCACACTTCCAAAACTCCAACAGAAGAAAACAGTCTGCAAAGAATGGCTTTAAAGCACACAAAGCATCTGCAGCTGCTGCCCACACTCCAGCCAGACCTGCATTAATGTCCCAGTGCTGCACAATGCTACCTATGGCAGAGGCTCAGAGCATCCATTGCAGGCTGTGCAAGCAGCTGCAGAGATGGAGAGACAATAATCTGTTCTTAGAGACTTACACCTCTCTTGGTTTAACTTGAAAGCTATTCTGAACAGTGTAACTTTTACTCCTGTGAGTTGGGGCCTGCAGAAGCTGGCAGGTTTGGAGCAACCAGCTCTCAGCCACTCTGAGGCAAGCAGCATGCCCAAGCTCTTACACACTCTAAGTCTCAAGAGAGATGTTTCCTTTTTGAGAACGTGCCCACCTAGCCTGTGATTTAAATAAGCTTTTATATAGGTCAGGTTTCTTTGTTGTTATCTTAGGTGTTATAATTGGAACTGATTCCTGCTCACCTGCTTAAGTAGGTTGGTCATATTCTGCCCTGAGGCACTCACATAAAAACACTCAACCCAAACACAGCTTCTTTGCCTGCAGAGCCCAGACAATTCACACATCCTGCTCCTGATGGATAGTAGTTAATGAAGGGTCCTCATCTATCCCCACCTTAGGTGCCCCTCTGCGGGGGTCAAAGGATGGAAACTCCACTCCTTTCTTCAGCAGCTCCAGGTAAACCTCTTTGACTTCACTGACATCCACCGTGCCTTGGAACCCTCTGGCCCACGTCTAGTTTGGAGAGAGCAGGAACAGCAACAGTCACAGGTGTGGACAGCTGGAGGGTCAGACAAGTGCTTCTGAAACACATGGTCCTCAAGGCAGCTCACTCCCTCCAGCCACTCCAGCAGGGACCAGGAAAGCTCCAAGGTTCCCTCTCCCCCTGCTCGCTAAGTGCAACAACAAG
The DNA here is from genome assembly GCA_013399055.1 of Ramphastos sulfuratus. Lineage (NCBI taxonomy): Eukaryota > Metazoa > Chordata > Aves > Piciformes > Ramphastidae > Ramphastos > Ramphastos sulfuratus. The sequence goes on from WBNM01029546.1 coordinate 43,396, forward strand.
GGAGCAGATACAGAGTGGGGAGGGAATACAAGAAGTGGAGGTTGCAGTTTTCCAGTTCCCTCCCTTTGTGTCCAGTCAAGAACAAAGTCTGCTTTAGGGAGAGGCTCCCATGAGTGTGCAGCTGCACAGAAGGGGGCTGCACACTAGGGTGGGTTACCCAGGGAGGTGGTGAAGCCACTGCCTCTGGAGGTGTTCATGAAACGTGTGGAGATGGCACTGGGGCCACGGTGGTGCTGGGTTGATCTTTGGCCTGGATGATCTCAGAGGGATTTTCCATCCCAAACATCCCATGATTAGCTGCTTGCCATGCAGCAGACACACAAACACAGATTCCTCTTAGCTTACCACGATGAAGGTCAAGATTCTCTCCTGCAAGTCAATTGGCAGATTGTATCTGGGATTCAGCAGCTTCACCAGCTTGTCTTTACAGAAATCTTTCTTCACAACCAAAGACTGGAATCTTGGGCCACAATTCTCCATGCACATCTCAAGCAGCTGCACACACACACAAAAGCTTTTGTTACACAGATAGCAGATTAAGAAAACCCAACAACTCCCAGCCTGGCTGCTTTTGCTTAGTTCATTGCAAGGTGTTACAGGGAAGAGTCCAAGTGGATGTGAAGAGGACATTGCCAGCTGCCTCACTGCAGTGTCTGAGGAGGTTACCACAGGGAAAGAGCTGCTCAGGCAATCCAAAACCAGATCTCTGGCAGAGCTGAGCCATTTCAAACAGAAGTGATCACTTGGTTCCATGTCACAGCAGTTACTGGACATGGAGTGCCTTAGCAGCATGAACTCTGTCCACAGCTTAAAACCCAACCTGCACAGACTCAGCAGCAGGATGAATTCACTGCTCAGCACCTAGGTAGCCTGGGCTGCCAGAGCCTGAGGAGCTCCACAAAATAAGATCACTGAATGCATCTCTCCTCATCTGCCCTGGGGGAGACTAGTGGGAAACCAGAGAACAATTGCTCCATGTGTTGTAAAGCTCACATCGATTGAAACAGATGAACTGAGCGGTGCCAACCATCAGATTCTTCTTCATGAAGGAAGTCTGCTTGGAGTGCTCAGAGTAGGCTCCCTGCAAGCACCACTCTCCCCTGTCACACACACAGCCTCATGTGCTGTTCAGCTCCTAAGACCTTTCAGGCATCAGCCCTGGGCCACTGCAGTAGATGCTTTAAAAACCCAAGGCATATCCACAGAGCAACTGCGCAGACATCTCAGAGTTTACGTATCCAGAGTCAAGTAACACAGCCTCACTTGGCTGGATTCCTGCCTAGAAGTTCTAATCATCTTCTCCCTGGTTGCACAAGCACAGTGCCCAGCCTGGTCTCTTGGCTTTATCAAGGAGCCATGATGCAAGCCCATGGCTGACACAGATAGAGCCAGCCCCGCGTGACTGCGGCAGCAGCAGGGAACCGCCGGGGGTCGGAGCGCACCCAGCCAGAGCTGGCACAGCACCCAGCTGGCACCCAACTTCCTCCAACAAGGAAATCAACACACACCTGGGAGCCAGGAGGAAGATGACGCTGTTGAGACAGAAGCAGAGCTAACATGTGCAGCCCTGCTACTTCAGATGGACTTCCACACGTAGCTCTGTGCTCCCTAAGCAGTTCCATTCCCTTGGATTCCTGAGTTTCCAGGATGAATCAATAAAAGGGGATCAAAGTATGTTTCAAAACAGGACCACAGAATGGCAGGGGTTGGAAGGGAACTCAGAGGATCACCAAGGCAGGGTCACCTAGAGAAGGTCACACAGGAACACATCCAGGTGGATGTTGAATGTCTCCAGAGACAGAGACTCCACAACCTCTCCGGGCAGCCTGCACCAGGGGTTCCAGCACCCTTCAGTTAAAGAAGTTCCTCTTCATGTTTAGATGGAACTTCTGATGTTCCACTTTGTGCCCACTACCCCTTGTCCTGGCACTGGGCACCACTGAGGAGAGTCTGGCCCTATCCTTCTGACACTCACCCTCAAAATACTGATCAGCATTGTGAGATCCTCTCCTCAACCTTGGTCTTTCCCAGACTAGAAAGTCCCCATCCAAGAGTCTCCTTCTAGATTCCCAAAAGCGATTTGCAGATGTGGTGCCTTCTTAGTTGTATTGTGAGAGAGGCAAGCTGGTGCAGTCTCAAAAGCTGGAGGGCCACATTTACTGTGGGAAATACACCCAAAAAGAGCCCTTAGTTTTGTAGAAAATTGGGAGAACACCAATTTCAAAGAGATTAGAGTAGCACAGAGTGGGTGGAGACTGTGGCTTGGGAATGGAAAATGACTTCTGCTTTTCCCTGTGCAATTATTTGCTATTCCAATCTGTTTCAAAAAAGGGGAAACCAGGAAAAATTCACTTGGGCAGTCAAGAGCATAAAACCAGAAGAGAGAAAAGACTGGTTTGGGAACAAGGGAGTTAAAGACCACTGGTAGTCAGCAGTGAGGTCATCTCAAAAGGCTGCACCAGGTTGAAGATGGTAGAAAACCAGAAAAAAGAAAGGAGCCAGGGGCAGAGGGAGGGGCAAAGGACAGAAGATCTCACATCAGAGTAACAGCAGGAGGAGAGGGTTAGAGGAGAGGCTGGCACTTAGGAGGAAGTTCTTGCCAGAGAGAGTGATTGGCATTGGAATGGGCTGCCCAGGGAGGTGCTGGAGTGCCCATCCCTGGACGTGTTGAAGCAATGCCTGGATGGGGCACTCAGTGCCATGGTCTGGTTGATTGGCTAGGGCTGGGTGAGCTTGGAGCTCTCTTCCAACCTGGCTGATTCTGTGATTTGCTTAGCAAGAGACAAGATGAAGGCAGGGAGAAGAAACCTGCAGTCAGAAAAGAGAAGCTGGGCCTAAGGGATGTGAGTGCCTGGCAGGTGTAGTCCCACGGGCACACAGTGGGTGAGAGCAGCCATGGAGCAAGGGGCCTGGAATGGGAAAGAGAGCGAGGGAAAGCCTCAGGCTACAGGCACAGCTGAAACCTGCTGCACTCTGCACCTGGGAGCAGACCCAGCTGCAAGGGCTCCTGCTCAGGCACAGCTGAGCCAAGCCCCTCCTGTCCCGACGTGCCAAGAGCTGAGCCACAATGTCACCTTGGGTCTGCCTGCAGTCACCACCTCGAGCAAGGCTGCTGGAGGGGGCAGTGCCTCGCTGCAGCTGGCAGTGCCAGGGACCCGGGCAGGGCTGCTAGAGGGCCTGAATTCCTGTGGAGACTCAGGATTCTGTTGTGCAAACAGGAGAGCAGGCAGAAAGGTGACTCACGAGACAGGGCAGGAGGAAGCCAGGAAAGGAGTGCGGAACTGGGATGAGCTGAGGGTGGCAGAACACATTTATCTGCACCAGCTGGTCAGGAGCCACTTGGGCAACTGCTAAGTGACCTACAATTTGGCACTATCGATCACCTGCCCTCCTTAACTGCTCCTCAGAGCCTCTTGATAATGATTTTGCACAACAAATACCAAGCCTGTGAGTAACAGCAGTTAGTGCAATGCAGACAGGCCTCTGCCACCCCAGGAGAGGAAACAGTGGAGGGAACACCCAGGAGACAGCTAATGGCAGACAAAATCCTCACCACCCTGGTGTAAATGATAGAGTCCTCCTCACAGCTGCACCAGTCTTAGTCAAGAGTAACCCAAGTCCTGAACTCTGGACTCAGAGCAGGAAATCTCCTCCTGCTGCCTACCCTATCAGTGTAGTGGGAAGCTGAACTATGTTAACACACCCCAGTAAAGCCTGAACCCACGACACTCCCCCAAACTCAGGGGTGGTGGAGAAACACTGTCAGATTCTGGAGGCCAGCTTATCTCAGATGGAGATAAGCCACTCCAACCTTTAGCCACAAGATCTGAATGTGATGTGCCTTGCCCTGTGTTCTGCTCCCTTGCTTACCTCCCCACTGCTCCCCTTACCACACCAGAAGGAGACCTGACTGCAAGACCTTCACAAAACAGGCAGTGCACAGCCCACCAGGCTGCATCCTTCAGCTAAGATCAGTGCCACCAGGTGATGGGGCTGATCTGCTGGAGAGCAGCTCTGGGCAGAGTCCTGGTGGGCAACAGGATGCCCAGGAGCCAGCAACTGTCCTTGTGGCCAGGAAGGCCAATGACATCCTGGGGTGCATCAAGAAGAATGTGGCAAGCAGGGCAAGGGAGGTTCTATTCCGCCCTGCTGAGGCCAAATCTTGAGTATTGTGTCCAGTTCTGGGCTCCCCAGTGCAAGAAGCACAGAGACTTGCTGGAGAGGGCACAGCCAAGGGCTACAATGATGCTGAGGGGACTGGAACCTCTCTGGGATGAGAAAAGGCTGAGAGAATTTGGGCTGTTTAGTCTGGAGGAGAGCAGCCTGAGGGGGATCTCATCAGTGCTGATCAATAATGGGTGTCAGCAGGAGGGGACCAGGCTTTGTTCAGAGGTACCCAGTGACAGGACATGGGGTAAAGGGCACAAATTTGAACATCAGAAGTTCCATCTGAACATGAGGATCAACTTCTATTAACTGAAGGGTGGCAAAGCCCTGGAGCAGGCTGCCCAGAGAGGTGGTAGTGTCTTCATCTCTGGAGATATTCAAAACGTTCCTGCATGTGTTGCTGTGTGACCTGCCCTGGGCAACCCTGCCTTGGCAGGGGGGGTTGGACTGGATGACCTCTAGAGGTCCCCTCCTACCCCTACCATTCTGTAACAGAATGGTCAAATGTAGCTTTCATGTCATATCCCAACCTCCACATCTTTCCCAAACAGGTGGGGCCCTTACAGTGGGGCAGGCACTGGAGTCAGTAAGAACAACTTTAAAGTAGCACAAGCCTATAAAACAGCTAAATCACAACAGCAAGTGCAAGAATGTGCAGCACCCAGGAGTCCCTGGAACCCCAGCACATCATCTGCTCTGTGCTATGGCAACACTGTGCAGACAAACAAGAGGCAGAAAACAGCCAGGGAGTTGTGTCAGTGCTGATTTGCATGCCATCTTATCATTCCCAGTGCCTAATTAATAGCAGCAGAGCTATACTTACAGACAGGGTGAGCCTGATCTCCTTATGGTTACAGTTTTTGGAGAGCTTTTTCTTCAATGCTTTCACTGCATCTTTGGGCCTGCAACAGCAAACAAAGGAGAGTAAGTTAGCAGTGAAGCCAAGCTGCTGCTCTAGCTTCTCATCCAACAGCCAAAAAAACCCCAGCCTGAGATAGGGACCACAGAATTGACCAGGCTGGAAAAGACCTCTAGAATCATCCAGTCCAACCTATCACCTAACTCTTCTCATTAACTAACCCCTGGCACCAAGTGCCTCATGCAGACTCCTCTTAAACACCTCCAGGCATGGGCACTCCATCTCCCTGGGCAGCCCATCCCAATGCCAATCTCTCTTGCTGTGAAGAACTTCCTCCTAACATCCAGCCTGAGCCTGCCCTGGCACAGCTTGAGGCTGTGTCCTCTTGTTCTGTCCCTGGGTGCCTGGCAGCAGAGCCCAACCCCAGCTGGCTACAACCTCCCTTCAGGGAGCTGCAGAGAGCAATGAGCTCTGCCCTGAGCCTCCTCTTCTGCAGGCTGCACACCCCCAGCTCCCTCAGCCTCTCCTCACAGGGCTGTGCTCCAGGCCCCTCCCCAGCCTTGCTGCCCTTCTCTGGGCACCTTCCAGCACCTCAACATCTCTCTTGAATTGAGGGGCCCAGAACTGACCACATTCACCCCAGGATTTACACCCACATAAAACCAGAGCAACTGCCCCATTGGTTTCAGCAGAACCACCTCAGTGATGAGCCAGGGCAAGACAGCAGTGAATCAGGGTGGGCACTGCAGCCCCTGCCTCACTCCAGAGCCCCTGCAGAGGAAGCAAAGAACTCTTCTCTGCAAAGTCTCCTCCAAAATGGTGTTTATCTCAATAAATTCACTGATCCAGCTTTTATTGCTCTGGAAGGGGGCACCAATTGCCAGTTGTATTGGGAGTTGACTGCTGCCTATTTTTCATCCATGATGCAATTAAAAGGATATTCTCCTGGGAGTGCTGTCAGGAGTAGGGGTGTCCTGGCTGCCTTCCAACCTTGTAATTGCAGGATGCTTGGAACTCATCTGAGTAATCACCACATAGGGGTGGACAGCCCATTCCACCCCAGCAATGGTGGCACTTCTAGCCCAGTCATTTTGCTTTCTATATATACCCCCCTTATCTCTTAACTATCTCTGTAGGAGGAAGAGGGTGGAAGATGGCATCACGTTTGTCACACGTGGGAAACAGCTTTGCCCAATTAACATCTATAATTAATATCTACAATTACTAGGGCCAGCTCAGTGCTCAGGGATCAACACAAACAAAGTCTCTTTGGAATCTAAGATGGAGCAAAAGGCACAAATACAATCTTTTAATAGGTTAAAAAAAAGGAAATCCTCATTGAAAACGTTTCAAAGCACACCTGTACTGGTGGGAGGTGTCCCTGGCTATGGCAGGGGGTTGGAACTGGATGAGCTTTGAGGTCCCTTCCAACCTTACCATTCCATGATGAAGTCAAATGGGGTTTTGCCATTACTGTTTGAAATCTTGTTCTGTTCTATCACAGAAAAGAGATTTCTCTGTTCTTCCTTAATTTTGTGCCAGCCAGTCACGCCAGTGGAGCATTAAGTGATGGACTGGGAGCATGAGAACACAGAAGGAAACTCTCCCTTGCAGAAAGCTGTACTGCTGCTATTCTACTCCTGCTTCTTGCCTCTCCCACTGAAGCATCTGGAAATGCTATGGTCAGGAGCTGGATATTGCATTAAAATAACCATTTTGCCTAATGAGGTACAGCAGTGCTGTAGTGCTGCAGTGTTACTGACTGAGAGCAGCAGCAGTTGCCTTGGAGGAAGTTCCTCTGTAAGCAGAAGCTGTGCACAAGAGGAAACAGTTTATTAAAAAGCTCTGTTGCATAGAAGCACCAAGCAAAAACTAACACCAAGGGTCAAAACGTGCTCTTGCTCATAGCAGCGGCCAGGAGGGAGCTGTGAGTGACCTTCTGAGCTCTAAGAGACACAGGTGAGAGCATGGGCTCCAAAAACAAGGAAGGAAAAGCTGATACAAAAGACAGACACTGGTGCAGAAACCTCCTGGAGCAAGCTGTCTGGGTGCTGGCAGAATATGCACTGCTAGCAGCAAGTTCTTACAGCCTCATGCTGAAGCAGATCTCATGGGAACAAATTTCCTCCTCCCCCTTCTGCAAGTGGGAAGCTCAAAGCAGCAAGTGGCCGTGGCACAGAGCCACCTCCGTCCTGGGGACCCTGCATACAGACCTGGATAGGCTGGAGCCCCCCGAGCAGAACCTCCTGCTGGTGTAGGCTGGCTGAGCAGCTGCAGAGTGGGGAGCTCTGATTTAGTTCACAGCAGAGTTCTAAGCCATGCTGGAGGCAGACAAATGCCCAGGGTCTTTTTCCAGGTTGGGTTTTGCAGAGCACAAGGGTACCCATTTAGCCTGACAGCGCTGGGTATAGGGAGGCTCAGGTGGAAAACCCAGGCTGTCCTCTTTCTCTAGCCTGGAAAGAGCTGCAAGAGCAGCTACAAGGCTGCAGCGAGGTGAGGGCTGGTCTCTGCTCCCCAGTCTCGGGTGACAGGAGGGGAAACGGCCTGAAATTGTGCCAGGGAGGGTTAGGTGGGAGATGAGGAAAAAAAATTCTTTGCTGGAAGAGTGGTGAGGGATTGGAACAGGCTGCCCAGGGAGGTGGAGTGCCCATCCCTGGAGGGGTTCAAGAACTGTGCGGCCATGGCACCTCGGGACAGGGTTTGACGGCCACGGTGGTACTGGGTTGCTGTTTGGACTGGGTGATCTTAGAGGACTTTTCCAACCCAAACAACTCTGTGATAAGGCTAATCCCGAAAGTCCTGGTGGCCATGGAAGAGGCTCTGAGACAGACGCAAACCTCTTCCCCAGAACAGGCAGCTCCCTGCTGCCGTCTGGTTCTGGCAACTTTACACACGCATCCTACACCCCCCGCAAGACCTTGCCCTGCCCTGCAGCAGCGCCGGTGCTGCCTCCAGACGGCGGCCCGGTTGTGCCCATTCCCCACGGGAGAAAGGGGGCAGCTCTCCCTGGCCCCGGGATGCTTCTCCCCGGGTCGCAGCCCCTGCCCCGCTCACCCCTCCTCCGTCGCGTTGATCACGTCGCAGATGTGCATGAACTGTCCCCACTCCTCCGTCTGCAGCGTTCCGAAGGTCGCCCGGTCTGAAAGGCGAAGGGCAGCAGCCGTGGTGCCAGGCCGGGACCCGCCGAGCTGCAGCGGCCCGGGCGAGCCAGGAGACACCGTCCCGCCGCGGCAGCGCAGCCTGGCAGGAACCGGAGCCCCTCGGGGGGGCAGGGCGGACGGGAGGCGGCGGCCCCTCGGTACTCACCCACCAGGCTGCCCACGGCGGTGGCGAAAGGGTCCTTCGGAGCCTTCCCGAAAGCCATGGCCGCTGCCGGCAGAGCCCCGCGGCCTCTGCGGGGCCGTCCCGCGGCTCCGGCCGCTCCTCTCCCGCCCCGCCGGTCGCTCCCTTCCTGGGCCGGGGCGGCGCCGCCTCCAGGTGCCGTGGCGGATCCGCACCGCTGGAGCCGGCCCGGGCGGCACCGCCCCCGCGGGCTGGGGCTCTGCGTGGCACCTGCGGCGGCTCGGTCCCGGCGGAGCTAACGTGGGGCCGGGACCGGGGCTGGAGTACAGCCCAGCCCTGACCGACCCGCGGCACCCTGGGACCGGGTCTGGAGCGCAGCCCAGCCCTGACCGACCCACGGCACCCTGGGACCGGGTCTGGAGCGCAGCCCAGCCCTGACCGACCCACGGCACCCTGGGACCGGGTCTGGAGCGCAGCCCAGCCCTGACCGACCCACGGCACCCTGGGACCGGGTCTGGCGCGCAGCCCAGCCCTGACCGACCCACGGCACCCTGCGCCAGCGTCNGACCGACCCACGGCACCCTGGGACCGGGTCTGGAGCGCAGCCCAGCCCTGACCGACCCACGGCACCCTGGGACCGGGTCTGGAGCGCAGCCCAGCCCTGACCGACCCACGGCACCCTGGGACCGGGTCTGGAGCGCAGCCCAGCCCTGACCGACCCACGGCACCCTGGGACCGGGTCTGGAGCGCAGCCCAGCCCTGACCGACCCACGGCACCCTCTGGGACCACAAAGATCACATTGGGTGATTCTGTGCTCCACAACCTCCCTGGGCAACCTGTGCCAGTGTCTGCCCACCCTCACTGCCAAGAATGTGTTCCACAACCTCCCTGGGCAACCTGTGCCGGTATCTCCCTAAGCCTCACCATCAAGAATTTCTTCCTCCAGTCTCAATCTGCCCTCTTCAGCTCCTTATCCTACCACTACCAGCACTTCTCAACCAGCCTTAGCAGCCAAACCCAGGAAAGCAGAGCTCAGAGCACCTGGGCCAAGCCTGCCTGCTGCTACCTGTGACTTGGAAACCTACCTGAAATTTATCAGAAGACAAAAGAATACCTGTCCTGCAGCACCAGCCCCACAGCTCTGTTTGGTGGCACAGAAGCCTGATGGTGATTTTGCCTTTTCAGGTATTTAGAAGAGCTTTTTGTAGCAGGAGTGACTTTAAAGGAGCAGCTTTACAAGTGTTAAGATGGTCAGGTACAAGACTACAGAGGCTCAGGCTTTTTGTGTGCAGCAAAGCACAACATGCACACTCACACTGACGCCTGCTGCAGCGTGCTGCTTAAAGTGAGAACACACAATCAATTCCTTTCAAAAGAAGGCTGCAAAGGCAATAAAGAGGACAACTCCTACACCATACTGCACTTGAGCATCCACTGCTCCTGCAGCCTCCATCCATGCTCTCCTAAACCCATGTGTCCTTTTCTGTCTCAGATTCCACAGACGCACACATCTCAAAGAAGCAAAAATCCCCCAACCAATAAGCAGTGCATGAGAGGTACCTTCATCCTAAAGTCATCCCCTGCGTGGTGAGGGAAACACTAATGCATTCCTCTCCCCTCAGATGGGACTTTGGTGCTGCCACTACTGTCAGTGACTTGCCTTGTGTCACTTCACAGAGTGTCAGGGGCTGGAAGGGACCTCCAAAGCTCAGCCAGTCCAACCCCACTGCAGAGCACCTAGAACAGATCACACAGGAACACATCCAGGCAGGTTTTGAATGTCTCAAGAGAGGGAGACTCCACAACCTCCCTGGGCAGCCTGTTCCAGGGCTCTGTCACACTCACAGGGAAAAAATACCTCCTTTTGTTTAAATGAAACTTCCTCTGCCTCAGCTTCCACCCAGTGCCCCTTGTGCTGTCCCTGGGCATCACCCAGCAGAGCCTGGCTCCAGCCTTCTGCCACTCACTTTCCATATTGCTACCCATTGCTGAAGTCACCTCTCAATCTCCTCCTCTCCCAGCAGCACAGCTCCAGCTCCCTCAGGCTCTGCTCCTAACAGAGCTGTTCTGTTCCCTTCATCACTTCTGTGGCTCAGCACTGGACTGTCTCAAGCAGTTCCATGTCCCTCTTGAACTTCATCACAAGCCTGTCTGCCAGACATGTGCAATCCTTGGGAGTGGGGCATGGATGAAAACTAATCCCCCAGCTGTCATTTTTGTTGACCAAGACTTGTCATGATCTCAGCACCAAACCCAGAATCGCAGCACTTGGGTGCAGCTCAATGAGCCCTGCAGTCGGAACACCACAGAACCCAGCCAGGGCTTTGCCCACCTTTAGGCTGTCAGGAATTAACAGAGCTGTGCTTGCGCTGCTGCTGCAGCTCGTCCCAGGAGCTGCTCCTTTCCCTTCCTACGGCATTTGGATAACTGTGGCCCCATCTGCTGGACGGAGGAAAGGCTTCGCTGGTAGCTGCAGGTCGGGCTGGAAGGGACCCTCGAAGCTCATCTTGTCCAACGGCCCTGCGCTCAGCAGGGACACCTCCGGCTAGAGCAGTCTGCCCAGGGCCACACTGAGTCTGACCTTGAGTACCTCCAGGGATGGGGCCTCGACCACATCCCTGGGCAGCCTGTGCCAGTGTCTCACCAGCCTCATTGTGCAGAACTCCCTCCTGATGCCCGACCTAAATCCACCCTGCTCCAGTTCCACACCATTGCCCCCTGAACTATCTCTATGTTGCTCGAGTGCAACGAATGCAGGAGCTGAGGCTTTGTCTTACTCTTTCTGTAGCAAGTGGGTGGAGGTCATCACGCAGCTTGGTGAGGTTCCAGCTGAGACTGTTTCTGATGCACACATCCCACTTTTCCATGCTTGTCCTTTGGTTATCAGCCAGCCAGCATCTGTCAGAACAGGAGCCTGTTTAGTTGCAGAATTTGGACTTACATCCTCTAAACTTTGCTGTTAATTCATTTGCTCTTCACCACCCAAACTGAACCGAGGACCTGTTCACCTCAGCCCTTGCTAAACCTGCAACATGAGTCAGATCTGGTTTCAGAGAGCATGGTTTATGAAGCTACTCAGGGGGAAAAAATGTCAGCTGAAGGCTTTTTATCATTGGAATTTACTGATTAAAGTTAATCATGGAAATCAGCTGCTGGTCTGGAGCTAATGGGCTTTAGCTGCCTGCCTGAGTCTTCTGTGCAGCAGTCACTGCTGTTTATGAGCCCAGGAGGGTCCTGCTGCACTCCCTGCAATTCTGCTGTTACTGCAGATATTAGACTTAATTCTTACTGTGACTTTTGTGTCCTTTGCAAGCACACAAAGCACATTATAAAAAGGAAGAAGAGGCTAAATAATCTTTCTCTGCAAAATGTTTTGAAGCAGAAGTGTTTTGTGGCATGGCTTATGACTGCCTCCTGAGCTAACATGAACTACACCCAGCCTGAGCAGCTTGCCAGTGGGATTTTATTTGCACCAGAGGTGCTGTGGATGCTGCTGTGTCAACTCCAAATGTGCAATCTCATCCCTAACCTCTGTAGCTATGGCTTGATTTTATTTCAGCCTAGTTTTGCTGGGTTTAAAGTTCTTGAGGAGGGCAGATTGAGACGAGAGATGAGGAAGAAATTCTTGCCAGTCAGAGTGGGGAGACACTGGCACAGGCTGCCCAGGGAGGCTGTGGATGTCTCCTCCCTGGAGGTGTTCAAGGCCAGGTTGGGTGAGGCCTGGAGCAACCTGTGCTGGTGGGAGGTGTCCCTGCCCAGGGCAGAGGGTTGGAACTGGGTGATCTTCAAGGTCCCTTCCAACCCCAACTAATCTATTAATCATTAATATATATATTTTAATCACACCTTTACCTTCTGTAGTCTCCAGTCCTGTTTCTGAGGACCCACACACCCTGAGTGCAAGACTCAAAGAGCTGCAATAGTCATGAACCAATTTGTGATGTTGCCTTGTCCCCTTACATGAAGATTATGAACCACAGTGATCGTTTTTGGGTGTAGTTTAAAGAATGAGGACGTTTGCTAACAGATCATTCTTCAGCAATGCTGCAGAGCATTCCCTCCTCCATCTCCCAGGAGCTGCCTTTCCTCTCCTGCTCCACCAGGATCCTGTTTCAGTGTTGATTCTTCCTTGTTATCCACTACAACAAAGATGCAGCCAGCAGGATTCTGACTGTAGCTCATTAGCCCAGATGCTGGTCCTGGTGTGTGCTGGCAGCTTCACTTGAACAAACAGCTGAGGGCTGAATCCAGTCCCTTCTGCAGCCTCCGCATCAGCTCTCTGCCTTCCGAGAGCAGCAAACCTCAGCAGCAGCTATTTGGGCGATGAGCGTTTGGGAGCCGCTCTCACCAAGGATGCAGAGCTGCCCCCAGGTAGCTATTTAAGTAATTATTGCAGAGTAAAAGGCAAGCCCTGGCGTGCTAGCAGCGTGTTTGGGTGGGAAAGGGAACCGAGTGCGAGCAGGGAGGGAGTGTCTGTGGACTGCAGAGGGCAACCTTGGCCAAGGAACGGCCTCGGCTTGCCTGCGGTGCCCACCCCGGGCGAAGGGAGGCTATGGGCAGGGCAGCAGCCTGGCAGCGGGGGCGGGGGTCTCACATACAGGGCTGCTCAGATGCAGCTCTTTAGCTCTGGAAAGCTTCCTTGTGGTCTGGAGTGACAAATGAATCTCTCCATGCGGTGGCAGGAGAGGGCGAGGGCTGTGGCATCTGCCAGGACTGCCAGCAGGACACCCTCAGCTCTGTGCTGCATTTCCTGGAGCCCACAGCCCCTGTCACTGCCCTGGGGCTGCCACCTGAAGGCGGTCAGATCCGCACCTCTCCCTCCCCTACACCTCTGAGCACTCCAAGTGAAAACCAGTTTGTTTTTTCCAATGCCACCCCCTGGGCATTGCAGGCAGCTGGAAGCTAAGCCCATGTGTACCTTGCTTTGCCTGAGGCTGGGAGTGAGTTCTGTCAGCAGTAAGGCTGGGGACAGCTGCTCACACTCCATCTGCTTCTAAAGGTATTATGGCAGGGAGGTTGCAGCAGATGATCTCCAAGGTCCCTTCCAACCTGAGCCATTCTGTGATTACCTCCCCCTGGGATTCTGCCCCCACGATGTGGTGACCATCCAGAAGCTTTCCTGCCTCTCCTCCCTTTCCTTTCAGGACACAATCCTCCTTCTTCCCTGGGTCAAGGCTGGAGATAAATAGTCTTGTCTATTTAGGAAGCTTAGCAAAGCCTTTTTCTCAAGTTCACCTTCTCAGAGACAAAGATTCATCATCCAGTTTGCCCAGCTCCTCTCCAGAGACACTTCCCTGCCGTGGATTCTGGATTTATAAAGAAATGATGAAATCATGATTGTACTGCAGGCTATTGTGAGTCTTGTCTCTATTTCCCTGGATGGGATTAATTATTGAATACAGCTTCTCCTCTGGAAGGTAGAATCCTTCTCTTGAATCTCACAGGAGAGCTTACAAAGAAATAAAAAAACCCTCCATGAATCTTAAATGACAAGAATTGGAGATAGCTTCTCGGTGCTGGGACGTGGGTGCTGTGAGTATCCTGCTGCCTAAAGAGCAAGCTCAGAAGGCAAAACAAGGCTGGAGTCAGGAGCTCAGGCTGGCTGCACAGGAAAAGGTGGAAGCTCCTCTCTCATCTCCTCTGCAGAGGAAAATGGCAAAGAGCTGAGCTGCATTTAAACTGCCAGTGAAGAACACAGCACATGGGCAAGCAGCTCTCTGCTTCAGAGGCTATTTGAAAAAGTTCTTTTGTAGGGGATCCTTTGGGATCCTTTGGATAGCAAAGCTCAGCTGCCCAATTAAAACAGGAGTGCTGTGAGCCGTGCCAGGCTTTTCTCTGTGGCACACAGCAGGACATTCAGATGAGAGGGGGAGCTTGGCACAAGCAGGGGACACCACACTGCATGCTCTGTGTGCTGCAGGTCAGTTTAGTTCTCTTTTAGAGTTATTGAAGGCCATGATAAAGATCATTGAATGAATCAGAGCCTGGCTTGAGCTGGAAGGCACCTTTAAAGGTCACCCAATCCCCCTGCAGTGAGCATCTTCAACATCTCCAACTACTGCCTTCAGTTTGGGGCTCCCCAGTTTCAGAGGGACAGGGATCTGCTGGAGAGGGTCCAAGGGAGGGCTGTGAGGATGCTGAGGGGACTGAGCACTGCCTGCTGAGGAGAGGCTGAGGGACCTGGGGCTGCTTAGCCTGGAGAAGAGAAGACTGAGAGG
>WBNM01029546.1:57968-94348 GCA_013399055.1 Ramphastos sulfuratus
CCTCTCCTGCCCTGCTGCCCACACTGCTCCAGATGCCTGCTGGGCTGCTTGGGGGCACTGCTGGCTCCTGGGGAGCTGCTCAGCAACCAACACCCCCAAGGCTCTCTCTTCAGAGCTGCTCTCAGCCCAGGCTGCAGCCAGCCTGGATTTGTCCTGGGGCTGGCCTGACCCAGAAGCCTTGCAGCACTCTGTGGCTCTGTGAGGGGTGAAGGAGCAGAGCTGAGCTGCCTCGAGCCAGAAGCTTGCACCAGCTGAGGCTGGGCTGCACCTCACCATTCTGAGTCAGTGATCTTTCAGACTTCCTTTATCAACTTCACAGAGCTCATCACCTCTTAGAACTTCTGCTGCAGCCCAGGAGGGGATTTGCCTTTTAGGCTTGGTTACTTGGACACTAATCCAATTATCAGTGTAGAAGAAGTCCTGGAAGAAACTAAACTCCCCAACCTCTGCACACTGGTGGCAGGCATGGCCTTTACCAAGGCAATTTTTCACTTCTTGACACTCCCACTGCACAGCTCCAGCCACAAGCTTAGCTCAGCACTCTTCTCATTTCCTTAGCATTTGGAGACCAGCAACAAACTAAACCCAGGTCCTTCAAAACCCCCCAGCTCAAGAACATTGCTTTCAGGCACTCTGCCTGATTAAATCATTTCAGCAACATCTGATTGCCCACAAATGGACCTGCTGGCTGCTGGGACAAATAGCCCAAAGCTTCACAGTCAGCTGATGGAAGATCCACATCACCCACCAAGCCCTGGTGCAAGTCCAAGCCCCTTCCAGCTGCAACACAGAGCTCACACAGCCTAATTCACCAGCAGGCTCAGCTGAGCTCTCTGCTCTGGATTTTAATTACAGAGTTATTAATTCATGGGGAAAAAACTGACAGATGTTTCAGGTTGGTGGTAGCAAATTAGGAGGCAGGTGCTTGGCATAAAAGCTCAGAAAGGATTAAAGAGAGGACTGCTGGACACAGAGCTGTGCTACAGGGAGCAGGGTGCACAGCACCACTCGGGGGGATCGTAGCTTGGGGGGAGGCTTCAGGGGATGAAAACCCACAAAGGCAACAGATTTTGGCCTGTTGAGTTTGTGAAGGTAAAGAAACCTGTAACTGTGCTCTTGCTTTGGCTCACAGCTTCTGCTGGGGTCATTTCCTCCTCTTTGCTCTAGGCAAGAAATTCCACTGTTTTCTGAGGCTGAATTGTTGACTTATGGAATAATTTTGGTTGGAAAAGACCTTCAAGTCCAACCCTTCTCTAGCTCTACAAGCTGCAGGTTGTGTGGTGCCAAGGTTGGTTCCTCTCCAGTTATTGGTACTGAGGCTCAGCAGAATGCCAGGCTGGAGGGCATCGTAAGGACCACCTGGGCCAACCTTCCTGGCTAGCAGCAGAGTGCCCTGAGCTCACAGACTCTTAGAAGGGACAACAAATGTCATACTTTACTAATAACTTCAATCTCTTGACCAAGCAGCTTGAGGAAACTCAGCTCACAGCAAAGCAAAGCATTGCAGGAAATGAGCTTGGCCTGAAAACCTTCCAAGGTCAAGGTCTGGAGGAAAGCAAGCAGCTGCTGCCATCATTTGGAGCTCTCCATCAATTCTGCTCTTCCACAGGAGCCTTTATCTGCAGGCTCAGGGAGTCTCATCTGTCCTGGCAGCGTGACACAGTCTCCTGGTTGTGTGACACAGTCTCTTGGCAGTGTGACACAGTCTCCTGGCAGCGTGACACAGTCTCCTGGTTGTGTGACACAGTCTCCTGGCAGTGTGACACAGTCTCCTGGCAGTGTGACACAGTCTCCTGGCAGTGTGACACAGTCTCCTGGCAGCGTGACACAGTCTCCTGGTTGTGTGGCACAGTCTCCTAGCAGTGTGGCACAGCCTCCTGGTTGTGTTGGGGGTGATGAAACACTGCAACAGGCTGCCCAGAGAGCTGGTAGAAGTCCCAGCCCTGGCAGCATTCAAGGTCATGTTGGATGGGACTCAGAGCAGCCTGAGGATGTCCCTGCTGACTGCAGGGGAGCTTCTTAATCTGAACACAGAAACAGATCCTGGCCACCTCTGGACCTTCCAAGGAAGAAACCATTTGGATTTCCTTTGCTTCCACCCCACCTCTGCCTGGCTGCTGAGTGCTGTGCAGTGCAGGTGGCTCTGACCCAGGGTCCTTCTGCTGGCTTGGCAGCACTCAGGCCCTGTCTGGGTAAGCTGCTCTTGGAGCCTGGCCCCAGACAGCTCTGCCTGTGTGGGGAGCAGAGATCAGACTATTAACTCTGAGCAGCTCCAAGCTGCCCACCACGCACAGCTGCAGTGCTGTGACTCCCAGCCATTAGAAATGACAGCACCTATTAATTACAGCTCCTTACAGGGTCCCCTTGCCACAGCCACTGCCTGCTCTGTGCTCTGCAGGGCTCCTACCTGCCAGTGCCACGCTCAGGGCGTGAAGCAACAAGAGAAAGAGGAAATGTTAGAGTCATTAATTTCTCCAGAGTCCCTCTTTTGATGCCTGCTTCCAGAGACCTGGTGCTTGTAATATTCTCTCAGCTGTGGCTTGACCAGAGGCTGGAAAATTGTGCTTCCATGCCTGCCCACAAAGTCTTCTGTCACAGCTGAACTGAACACTTGGCCCTAACTCACCTCTCTCCAGGAGGTGCTTTGCAGTCATGGGCAGCTCTAAGGTCCCCCTGGAGTCCTCTCTCCTGCAGGCTGAACGAGCCCAGCTCCCTGAGCCTGTCCTCAGAGCAGAGCTTCCAGCCCTTGGATCACCTCTGTGCCCTCCTCTGGACTGGCTCCAGCAGCTCTGTGTTCTTCTTACAATCATGAAGGAAGTCTGAACACTCAGGACTGGAACTTTTGATGCCTGTAAACCCTTTTTTTATCATCTAGATATGAGGACTTTGCCCAAGGTTACACAAGAGATCTGTAGTAAATTAGGGAATTGAGCCTGAGCCTCTTCCATCTTGGAGCAGCAGCCTGAGTGTTGCTTTCAGGAGAGCCTCACTCCATTACCCCAGCTAAGTGTCTGGCTCAGTCACTGCTCTGTGGATTACCACAGGGCAGATTAACTGCAGGCTATTGAATTTTTAAAACATAAAATAAATACCTGCTGTAAGCTCCTAACAGCTTTCTCCCAGCAAGCTCCTGAGGAGTTTCCAGCACTGCCTTCTGTACCTCTGTGGGTGCAGAGGAGCTGGCAGCAGCTGCACCCAGGGAGCAGCAGAGCAAAGCAAGGTCAGCTGGGTCCATGGAGAGCTCTGTGCCTGCTGGCAGCCCAGGGGAGTTAGCTTCTCATTGCTGCACACAGCTGCCCTGGCATGCAGTCAGTGTCTCACCTGCCACACCAGCTTGCTCAGGGCCTCACCCAATGTCCCTTTCACCACTGCCAGGCTCAGAGTCCAACAGCTTCTCTGGGCAACCTGCTCCAGTGCCTTGCCACCCTCATGGGGCAGAGTTGCTTCCTTGTGTCTAATCCAAATTCAGCTTCTTCACTCTGAAACCATTCTCCCTCATCCTGTCACTCCCAGCCCTTGCCAGAATTCCCTCCCCAGATCTCCTGGAGCCCCTTCAGGCACTGCCAGGCTGCTCTAAGGTCTCCCTGGAGCCTTTTCTCCTCCAGGCTGCACAGTCCCAACTCTCCCAGCCTGTGCCTACAGCAGAGGTGCTCCAGTCCCTGATCACCTTTGCAGCCTCCTCTGGGCCATGTGCTCTGACATGTCCTTCCATGACACTTCCATACCCTTCCTCTTTTATGTCAGAGGCCTAAAGGCAAGCTCAGTGAGATATGGCTCCTGAAGGCCTGATGCTTCACCACAGCTTAGCCTTCACCCTCAGGCTGTGAGGAACATCCCAACGACCTGCTGGAGGTTCCAAAGCCTCTCTGTTTGACACAGACCAAGACCTTTATGTCTGCCTACTGAAACTGCCCTGCAAAACCCAGCTCAGCTGCAAAGGGAAAGAGCTGAACCCTGTGAGGAAACAGCAATGACCTTTGCTGCTCCATAGCTTGCTCAGCCCAGGGATGTTTGACTTCTTGATTCAGAGGGTGAGGTTGGGCTGACAGCTTGGGCAAGCCCTCTGTAATTTCCCTCAGTCTCAGGAGTGCTGTTAATATTTAATGTTTAGCTATCAGCAGAGTCAGTCTTTGCTCCCTGTAATTTCTTGCAGCTCTCTGTATTTCTAATGACAGATGGTAAATAGACATTGCTCTGATATTTTTAGCCAGGAAATCTTTAGTGCTCAGCCCTTTGCTTTTCAAAAGGAGCCTTATCAGGGGTTTCTTTTTCATTAGGACAATGATGCTGTCAATCAAACCTGTACAAACAGTCACTCAAAGCTCCCTCTCTGCATTCCCAAATGAAAATGTTTTACTTAGTGCCTGTGTGGTTTCCTGCCAGCTGCTTTATTTCTGGCCAGCAGAGCCTGCTGGAGCTCTGCTCTAGCACCTCGCAGGAGCTGCAGCTCAGGTGCTCACATACAAGCACAGACTTGGTTGGGTTGGCAAAGCCCTCTCAGGTCACCCAGTCCAACCTTCAACCAGCACCACCATGGCCACTAAACCATGGCCCCCAGTGCCATGCCCACACAGTTCTGGAACCCCTCCAGGCACAGGCACTCCACCATCTCCCTGGGCAGCTTCTGCCAATCCCTGACTCCTCTTGCAGCAAATAAGTTTTTCCTCATCTCCAACCTAACCCTCCCCTGGCACAATTCAGGCCATTTCCTCTCCTTCTGTCACCTGAGACTAGGGAGAAGAGCCCAACCCCACCTGGCTCCACTTCCTTTCATGGAGCTGCAGAAAGCACTGAGGTCTGCCCTCAGCCTCCTCTTCTCACAGAGTCACAGCCACATGCAGGCTGCCAGAGCCCCTCAGGAGCACAGAGCCCAACCCAGAACCCTGCTCTGCAAGACTCACCTTAAACCACAGCCCCAAGCACCACATCCAAACCACCCTGAAACACAGCCAGGGCTGGGGACTCCACCACCTCCCTGGGCAGCTCATTCCAGGCCCTGACCACTCTCTCCATGAAAGACTTTTTCCTAATGTCCAATCTAAAGCTCCCCAGCCTCAGCTTGGGGCCATTCCCCCTTGCTCTGTCTCCAGTTCCAAGAGCCCAGCAGCAGGTTCTCCAGGCAGAACAAGCCCTGCTGTGTGGATGGAAGTGTCTTTGGGCAGTCTCATGGGGCACAGCTTGCCCCACCATGTGGCATCACCTGGCATGCTGGGACCCCCAGGAGCCTGGGAACACAGAAAGCTCTGCAGCCCTTTGGGATTCCTGCTGACTTCCCAACTGTTTCTCTGTGCTGCTGGCAGCAAGAACAACAGGCACTGGCTGCTGGGGAATGTTTTGTGCTGCTTGGCAGGAGATGAGCAGCTCCAGTGGTGCTGAGCAGCTCCAGTGGTGCTGAGCAGCACCCCCCTCTGCTCTCCTACTGTGCCAGGATGAGCACCAAGCGCAGGCACATCTGACTCACAATCAGGACTGATACTTAATGCACAAAAAATTACTCGCCAGGGCTCTGAGAAATCAGAGGGAATGCATTGAGCAGCCCAGGAGGAAGGATGCAGGACACTTGGGATCCCTCTTGTGGCTTTAGAGCTGGCTTGCTGCAGGCTGAGGGGGAGAGAGGAAAAGAGATAATGATAAAAAGTGCCCTCCCCTCTCTGCTCTGAGTTACGCATCTGAGGAGATAACTGCACCAACCCAGCTCCCAGGCACTGTGAGGGACTTCAGTAGTGGTTGTGAACCTCTGTGGTGGTCTCTCAGAGCCTTCTAGCAGAGCACAAAAGCCTCAGCTTGCTTTCAAACCAGGCAGGGCTGGGAGCCAGCCAGCAGCCAGGACCAGACTGACGTGGATGGTGCTGGAGTTTCTTTCCAGCCTGATGTCTCTCTTGCTCTTTAATCTCTTTTATGGCCTAGTTCATAGCCTATTTTGATGAGTTAGCATCACCCAATACAATTTCCCCCCCCCCCATCCAAAATTTCATGTGTCCTCCTCAGCCCTGCTCACATTTTTCCCCTCACAAACTGCTCCTGAATTGCCTTGGCAGTGAGACAGTGAAGTGAGAAGCACTCTCAGAGCGTGGCTCATGCTTCAGTGGCCATCAGCAAACACTGTCAGAGCTGATAACCCTCAGCTGGGAAGGTGGCAGGGGCTTCCCTCATGCCATCATTACCCTCCTGTGCTGGGTTTCACAAGGCAGGGGCAGGCCAGCAGCAGCCTCAGCCTGGCAAAGGCAGCCTAGGCCACTTCCAGTGGTGAATCACAGAATGGTAGAGTTGTCTTGGTTGGAACAGACCTCTAAGTCCAACCATGAACCAGCACCATGACCACTAAGCCCCAAGTGCCATGTCTGCACAGTTCATCAGCACCTCCAGGGATGGTGACTCCCCCTCCCTGGGCAGCCTCTCCCAAAGCCTGACCTCTTCCCTGATCCCCAACCTAAGCCTCCCCTGACAATTCCAGGCCATTTCCTCTCATCCTATCACCTGGTACTAGGGAGCAGAGCCCAACCCCCCCTGGCTCCAACCTCCTTTCAGGGAGCTGTAGAGAGCCATGTCCTGGTGTGCCCAGCCTGAGGACAGCCTTGCTGTGGCCCTGGGCAGCCTGATCTCACTGGGGGTGTCTCTGCTGAGTGCAGGGCTTGGACAAGATGAGCTTGGAGGGTCCCTTCCAAGCCAGTCTGTGAATCTTCCTGAGTTCCATGGCTCTGAGGCTTTGCAGCCAGGGCAGGAGCTTCCCTTCTGACCTCTGCTGCAGCATGAGGTAGGAAGGTGGAGCTGGGTGGTCTCTGCCCCCGGGCAGCAGCTGGCAGAGAGAGAGGAAATGACCTGAAATTGTGCCAGGGAAGAGGGAAAAGTGGAGGTAGGAAGTGGGCTGCTATTAGCTACACAACGTCCACATATCCCTCATTAACTCTTTTGCTAATTGTGCTGAATCCTCCTTAAATCAGCTCTGCAATGCCAAGGCCTTGAGCATTCCTTGTGCCTGCCTGTCTCAGGGGGTGCTGCTGCTGTTTTCCCAGCACCAGGAACCACTGTTTAATAACTTGGCTGTTTATCCAAGCTGAAAGGCAAGGCTTGCAGGGATCTGTGGCACACCATCATAAACAGATCCCTGTCCAGAAATAGCATGGAATTTGCAGAGGACCACAGTGTCAACAGCAGCAGCAGGGCCAGGGGGGGCAATCCTTTGTGGTGCTGCATGTAGGGGAGATGTCTTGGCTGAGCACTCTCTACCATCTCAAAAAAGGGGATTAGAAGTCCAAGCAGCAGCAGTCCTGAGCAATTAATGAAATTACTCTTTGGGGAGGGCTCAGTGTACACTCTTAAATGTGTTGGAAATTAGCCACAAGTCCTTAAGGAGCCTGTGAGGAACAAAAGCCAGATTTAAATCCTGAGCTTAAGACAATAATGTGGAAGAACTCTCAAGGCTGCTGGTGCAGAAGTTCCCTCAGCTCGTTTGGTGTGGGGGTTCTTTCAGCAGCTGCCTTTTGACCTTGGGCAGGGTTCTTCAGCTCTTTATTGCATTTAGTTCAATATTTTATCCCTCCTGCTATTGTTTCAGCTATAATACACTGAAATACCATCTCCCTGGGTGCTGGCAGATAACATAAGTGGGCTGCATGCAACACCAAGCAGCCAGACACAGCCTTGTATTGCTGCAGACAGCAGCAGCCCCTGCCACCAGCAGCAGCAGCAGCAGCGCCTGCCACCAGCAGCAGCAGCAGCAGCGCCTGCCACCAGCAGCAGCAGCAGCAGCGCCTGCCACCAGCAGCAGCAGCAGCAGCGCCTGCCACCAGCAGCAGCAGCAGCAGCGCCTGCCACCAGCAGCAGCAGCAGCAGCGCCTGCCACCAGCAGCAGCAGCAGCAGCGCCTGCCACCAGCAGCAGCAGCAGCAGCGCCTGCCACCAGCAGCAGCAGCAGCAGCGCCTGCCACCAGCAGCAGCAGCAGCAGCGCCTGCCACCAGCAGCAGCAGCAGCAGCGCCTGCCACCAGCAGCAGCAGCAGCAGCAGTCCCTGCCACCAGCTGAAACATGCTCAGGGAAAGCCAAGGAAGGTTGTCCCTGCAACAAGCTCTTTGCAGCACCACTCTAACTGCCTGAGCAGCATCTCCAGCAGGGGAGCAGGGAGGAATTCAGCCACTTCTCCTGAATCAAGGGTGTGAGCTGCCACTGGGAGTCTGTGGTGCTTACTGACCTTTGGAAACTGCCCCCCAGGTAGCTCCAGGAGGACTGAACAAGCAGATCTGGATGGAGCTGTGCCCAAGAACTGTGCTGTCATCAGTGCTCTTCCACCTCTCAGGAGCTCTTCTGCCTCTCTGCTTCTGCGTGCAGGAGGATGCTCTGTGGCAGCCTTGCAAAGCTCTCCCAAACATCCCTGAAGAGGAGAGATGAAATTCTTTGTGCCTTTGCCTTTTTCTCTGTGGCTGATGATGCCCTGAGCACAGACTGGCCACTTCCCAGTGCCTCAGCTGAGCCTGTGTCCCACTAACATCTGTCAGACCTGCTTTAGTCCTTTCCCTTTCAGCCTGCCTCTGGAGAGCATCGCCTGAGACCTGGGGTGCCCTGGGTTGTTTTTGTGGTGTGCATGTGGCTTTGGGCTTGGTGTTGGGCTGGTTTTAACCCACTGCTCTGTATTGTCTGGGAAAGAGTAATCCAGAGCTGCCTGGTGCCTGCCTTGCCCGGGGCAGGGTCTGTGGGAATCAGTTTGCACTTTGCAGCTTCAGACCGGGAGCCAAACCCAGCCTGACGTGTGCCAGAGGATTTGTGTCAGGACAGACCCACTCAGGTGAAAACCTCAGGTCCAGGAGCTCAGGGTGTGTTGGCCAGGGAAGTGCAGCTCTGCCTGGACTTTAAGGTGTGGGCATTCTCTAAGGAAAGTCACAGAATCACAGCACTGCTGGGGCTGGCAGACACCTCTGAGCTCATCAAGTCCAACTGCTCTCCTGGAGCTCCCCATCCCACCACTGCTGCTCAGCTAAAGTCACTGCAAGCTGTGGTGGCTTTTGCCACAGAGGAGGGGAAAAAAAGACATGAAAAGCCAAAGCATTGCCATTTTCTGTCTCTCCTTGACTAATTGAGGCCTGTGACAGGTCCAAGCAGGCTTTCTTTTTCCCATTAGCATCTCACATCCCAGGAAGGCTGGAGAGCAGCTGCTGCCTGTGGTGGGCTTTCTGCTGGAGAATGCTTCACTGTATAAACCAGGATGAAATTATCTTGCAGTATTTCAGACCATGACCTTTCAAGTAGACAGACCCAATGATTTTCAGTCAATGCTCCCCCTGCTTGATTTAGAAGCCCATTCAGAAGGTAAAAAGGCCACTTCATTGTGGCAACTCATTACTGTGCTCTGCTGCTGCATCCTGATAGATAACAGAGCTGACCTTTGCTACAGAAACAGGCTGTGGTGGGCAGGAAAAGTTCCCTTTGAGTGACACCACCAATGCTAACTCTGCTGCAGACAAAGGCAGCGTGGGGCAAAACATGCAACAAATGTTCTGCTCTGCTCGAGGAGCTCAAGGAAAGCCTGAGAGAGCACACCTGAGGGAGCACACCTGAGGGAGCAAGCCTGAGAGAGCAAGCCTGAGGGAGCACACCTGAGAGAGCACACCTGAGGGAGCAAGCCTGAGGGAGCACACCTGAGGGAGCACACCTGTGGGAGCAAGCCTGAGGGAGCACACCTGAGGGAGCACACCTGAGGGAGCAAGCCTGAGGGAGCACACCTGAGGGAGCACACCTGAGGGAGCACACCTGAGGGAGCAAGCCTGAGGGAGCACACCTGTGGGAGCACACCTGAGGGAGCACACCTGNGCTCTGTGTCCTCCTTCTGCTGGGGACAGCAGCACTGGAGGCAGGATTGGAGGTGAGGTCTCAGCAGAGCAGAGCTAAGGGGCAGAATCTCCTCTCCTGCCCTGCTGCCCACACTGCTCCAGATGCCTGCTGGGCTGCTTGGGGGCACTGCTGGCTCCTGGGGAGCTGCTCAGCAACCAACACCCCCAAGGCTCTCTCTTCAGAGCTGCTCTCAGCCCAGGCTGCAGCCAGCCTGGATTTGTCCTGGGGCTGGCCTGACCCAGAAGCCTTGCAGCACTCTGTGGCTCTGTGAGGGGTGAAGGAGCAGAGCTGAGCTGCCTCGAGCCAGAAGCTTGCACCAGCTGAGGCTGGGCTGCACCTCACCATTCTGAGTCAGTGATCTTTCAGACTTCCTTTATCAACTTCACAGAGCTCATCACCTCTTAGAACTTCTGCTGTGCAAAACATCTCTAAGCACAGAGCAGTCTGTGTTGAAACAAAGCCCCAGCATGGCCTGGAAATCAAAGAACTTGGGTGTGGGAACCTGCTCTTGGCTCTCTCATTTGGTACTTTTGTCCTCTTGCATAATTTTAAGGTGTTTTATGCCAGGCTGGTAGCAGTGATGCATTATATGAAATTGGAACATCATAGATTCAGCAGGGAAGCATTTGTCTTAGTGACAGGAAAGGATCCTTTAGGTCACTGAGCCACCTCCCTGCAGCTGCAGGGAATCCCATAAAAGACATCTAAGCCAGAAATATCCCCAGGAGCTCAGCTCCACTCAGCTCTGGACCCTGGGATTTACAAAGCCCTGACTAGCCCACAATAAAGTGAAAGCCAGCAGAGGTAAGGAGAAGCCCCCTAAGCTAATCTCTGCTGTAAATCCCTGCCTTAAAACAGAGCCCACAGGCCCTGACAGTGCACTGGGGCCTGGCACAGCCTTCACGAGGTTCATAAAGCAACATTCAGCTCACAAACCTCTGCTGAGCAAAATCCCTGAGCCTGCAGGCAAGGCACTGATGTCTCTCTGCAGGCTCATTTCAAGCTGAGGACCTCTCACAGCCTTTTTCATCCAAGCTCCAGGGAGCTCAGTGCCCTCCCTGCTGCTGAAGCATGCTCTGAACTCAGCAGTGCTGCTCCATGCCTCCCTGAGTGCCACCTGGGGCTGGGTGCCTGCCACCAGACACCCACGGGAGCCAAAGGAGCTCCCTGGCAGATGGCAGCAGCAGCTCCCAGCCTCACCCCTGGCCAAGCCACAAGAAGAACAACTTTGCTGCTGAGTTTGTCTCCAGCCACAGACAGCCTGGCAGCCCTGCACTTCCCTGGAGAGCACAGGCTGAGGCTGGCACAAAACCTGCCTCACATTGCATGTGCACAGCACAGGAGTCACCACTTGGGCAGCTAAGGCACACACTGCCTGCTGCTGAAAAACAGAATCAGGGGATGGGTTGGGTTGGCAAAGCCCTCTGAGATCATCCAACCCAAGCAGTAACCCAGCAGCACCATGGCCACTGAACCATGGCCCCAGGTGCCATGGGCACACAGTTCCTGAACCCCTCCAGGCGTGGGGACTCCGTCGCCTCCCTGGGCAGCCTGTGCCAGTTCCTGACCACTCTTGCAGCACAGAAGTTGTTCTCCAACCTGACTCACCTCTGGTGCAACTTGAGGCCATTTCCTCTTGTCCTATCAGTTGTTAGCTGGGAGAAGAGGCTGGTCCCCACCTCACTCCAACCTCCTTTCAGGAGCTGCAGAGGGCAATGAGGTCTCAGCCTCCTCTTCTCCAGACTGAACACCCCCAGCTCCCTCAGCTGCTCCTCCCCAGCCCTGTTCCCCAGACCCTTAATGTCCTTCTCGTAGCGAGGGGCCCAACCCTGACCCCAGGATCTGAGGTGTGCCCTCAGCACTGCTGAGCACTGTGGGGCAATCCCTGCCCTGCTGCTGGCCACAGCAGTGCTGGCCCAGGCCAGGGTGCTGGTGGCTCTCCTGGCCAGCTGAGCACATTGCTGGAGTTTAGAAAAGCCTCAAGAAATGTAAAAGCAAAAGGCAGGAGCTCCAAACTGGAAGATTTTTCTTAATGAAGGAATGAAAGAGCAGCAAGTGCTGAAGTTCTGCCTCCTCTCCAGCCCCATGCTCACGTTGGCCCTGGCCAGCTGTCCCCAGCCCACAGCAGGGCAGCTCTGGCACCTCTTCACAGTCAGCAAATCTAATTATGGCTTCAAATGCAATAATGGAGCAACCTTGCCTGGCTATAATTGGATCTGCAGCTGGCAGCAGCTTTCCTTGCCTCACTGTGCCACATGGGCAGCTGCAGAACACGCTGCTGTGCATGCTCCTGCTGGCTGCCTCTGGCTCAAACCAGGGGCAGAGCAAAATACTGCAGAGAGGAGGGGAGGGACAGGGAGCAGTGGGGATCAGTGCAGTGTGTTCCTGCTGCTCCCTTTGCTCTGACAGGTTCTCTGGGGTCCAGCTGGCTGTGAGCTCTAACAAAGCAGCTCCTTTACCAAGGAGAGGTCCCTGTCTGTGTGAAGAGACCATCTTCTGGGCAGCTAACCAGAGAGCAGGGGAGTCTGGAGTGCAAGGCAGTCCTGGGCTAGGCAGGAGGAGAGGACAATGACCCTCTGGAAAATGTGCCACAGCCACTGGGGAAGGTTTTCTCCTTTGCCTCCTTCCCAGAGCCAGAAGGGTGAAGAAAAGGCCCTTGAGGTCAGCTCTGTCTGCAAGAGCACAGCAGCCAGCAGGGGAAAGAGACAAATAAAGCCTCTGTGGACATCCAGCCCCAGGCACCTCTGAGCACAGCTCTGCCATCTTCCACTGCAAGGCTCAAGGCTCCAGCTTCTGCTCTTGGTGACTTTGCCAGCTTTTGTAGAAGCATGGAGCTGTTTGGGTAGGCAAAGCCCTCTGAGAGCATCCAGTCCAACCAGCAACCCAACACTGCCCCGGGCACTCAACCCCCCCAGGGCCATGGCCACAGGCTTCTCACCCCCCTCCAGGGATGGGCACTCCACCAACTCTCTGGGCAGCCTGTGCCAGTCCCTGACCACTCTTGTACCAAAGACATTTTTCCTCATCTCCAACTTAACCCTCCCCTGCTGCAACTTGAGACCATTTCTCCTTGTCGTGTCACTGCTTACCCTGGAGAAGCCTGCCCTCAGCTGGCTCCAGCCCCTGCCCTCAGCTGGCTCCAGCCTCTGCCCTCACCTGGCTCCAGCCCCTGCCCTCACCTGGCTCCAGCCCCTGCCCTCAGCTGGCTCCATCCTCTGCCCTCAGCTGGCTCCAGCCTCTGCCCTCAGCTGGCTCCAGCCTCTGTCCTCACCTGGCTCCAGCCTGTCCTCACCTGGCTCCAGCCTGTCCTCACCTGGCTCCAGCCTCTGCCCTCAGGGAGCTGTGGAGAGCACTGAGGTCTCCCTCAGCCTCCTCTTCTCCAGGCTGAACACCTCCAGCTCCCTCAGCTGCTCCTCCCCAGCCCTGTTCTCCAGAGCCTTCTCTGGGCACCCTCCAGCCCCTTAATGTCCTTCTTGTAGTGAGGGGCTCAAAGCTGACCCCAGGATCCAAGGTGTGCCCTCAGCAGTGCTGAGCACTGTGGGGCAATCCCTGCCCTGCTGCTGGCACAGCAGTGCTGGCCCAGGCCAGGATGCTGGTGGCTCTCTTGGCCCCCTGAGCACATTTGCTGTCAGCAGCACCCCCAGGTCTTGCCCTGCTGGGCAGCTTTCCAGCCCCTGGGCCCCTCCAGCCTCTGTTGGTGGTGTTTGTGTGAGTGCTCATTTGTCCCTAATGGGCCTGTCTGCCTCTGACTCTGAACAAGGAAGAGCAACCTATAGAATAATTGCTTCAACAACTTCCTAGCCCCAGAAGGGATAAATAACATTAAAATAATCATTGTGACATCTTCCCTGCCAGAAGAGGAGGACAATTTGCTATGTGCAAGGTGGCTGCTGCTGAAGAAAACATCATCTGCTGCTGATGCAGAAGTGCTTAGTGCAGCAGCAGCAGCAGGAGGGGTGTCCTGGCCCCCTCCATTCCCTGTGCTGAGATTCTGACACACAATCATTGTCTTGCTCCTCTTGGAGCCAGTGGGACCTACCCATTAAATCTGTGCCATCTCAAAGCCTCTTGTTTGTTTGTTTCTTTAGAATGGTCTCCCCCTGTGACATCTCTTAAGGCACCACAAATTACAACCCACTTATGCTGTTTGCAAGCCTCACTTTCAGCCCTGACACTGATGAGAAGTTAATGATTCTTATTTTCCTGCTTTCAATACTTTCTTTTTTTTTTTCCTGCTGCAGAATTTGAAATGATAATTATTCCAGAGTTAGAATAAACCACTAAATTACCCCTGATAGCTCTGGGAGCAGAACCAGCACAGGAGCCAAGCCTCACTGCACTGCACAGCTGCTGTCTCCAGGAGGGGGCCAGTGGACTCTGCAGTTAAAGAAGCTGCTGTGGCTCTGGGCAGGGCAAGGCAAGCACACTGATGAGGGAAGGCAGCACTGCAGGATGGGTGCAGGAGAGTGCTGCACTGCAATCCAGTCTCTATGAGAAAACAACAAAGCAGCTGATAAACAGCAAACATTATTTGCAGCACCTAGAAGGAAGGAAGAAGGCTGTGTGGGACAGAGAGGGATGCTGAGGGCAGAGTGCTGTGTAGGGAGGGATGCTGAGGGCAGAGTGCTGTGTAGGGAGGGATGCTGAGGGCAGAGAGCTGCGTAGGGAGGGATGCTGAGGGCAGAGAGCTGTGTAGGGAGGGATGCTGAGGGCAGAGAGCTGTGTAGGGAGGGATGCTGAAGGCACAGAGCTGTGTAGGGAGGGATGCTGAGGGCACAGAGCTGTGTAGGGAGGGATCCTGCAGAGAGCTGTTAATTTTTAGGGCAATGTCTGCCCAGGGTTGCAGAGCAAGTCCAGACAGAGCCAAAGCACTGTGCTAGGAACCACCAGTGCCAGAGACCCATGGAATGGGTTGGGTTGGAAGGGACCTTCAAGCCCATCCAGTTCCATCCCCCTGCTGTGGGCAAGGACACCTCTCACCAGCCCAGGCTGCTCAAGGGCTCATCCACCCTGGCCTTGAAGACCTCCATGGAGGAGGCATCCATGACCTCCTTGGGCAACCTGTGCCAGTGTCTGCCCACTCTCACTGTCAGGAATTTCTCCCTAACCTCCAGTCTAAGTCTCCCCTCCTCAAGCTTCAATCCAACCTGGGTTTCTTTGGCCATGCTTCAGCCCTGGCTGCTCCCACTCAGACTGACTCATCCAAGCCAAGCAAAAGGAAAGAGAAGAGCCCAGCAGTGTTATCAGCTGTGTGGCCACCACTCCCCTGTGCTTCCATGCCAGGAACATCAGAGCTCCTGCAGTCTGTGGCACAGGTCAGTGCCCTGCAGAGAGGCTGGGCTCTGCCACGCTCTGCTGAGCAGGCTGAGGGAGCAGCTGGTGTCAGGTTTGCCTCCCAGTGCTCGCTGAGGAAGATAGGACCTGACACAGGAGTAATTAGAAATACAACTGACCCTTGGCAGCTTCACAGAGTGATGCCTTCAAGAGAGGATGCCAAGGGGCTCTGCAGGAGCAGCAAGTGCCCTCACCCCCTGAAGGAGGCACAGGGCTGCAGTGGCTTCTTGGGGATGCAGAGAGGTTGCAGGGTGTGGGGGAAAGGGATCAGATGGCAGAAGTCCCAGTTCCAGTGACTCTGACCTCGGACAGGATTGCTCCCCAGCCCCCCTCACCTTCCTGCAGTGCCAAGGGTTCTGCTGCCAGGACATCCTGTGCAGGACACTGATGCCAGCACCATTAGGCCACCTCTGAGCAGGGACATCCAGAGAGCAGACAGAAGTGGCTCTGCCTTGCTTTCCCTGGTGCCCAGAGTGTTCCAGCAGCAGCAGAGCCAGCAGGCAGCCCTCCTCACCCACTGTACACACACTCCTCTGAGCACTGCTTGGACAGCAGCTGGCTGCAAGATTGCTGGAGGCAGGAAGAAGGTTTCATATCACAGGGGACCAGCCTTGGAGCCATGCTCCCTTCTCTCCCCAGGTTGTATCTTCAACAAAGAACAGCAGAAATTCAAATATGAAATATTCTCATTTTACCTCAGGGAAAAAAAAAAACCCAAACAACTCAACCCAACCCTCACAGTGAGACCTGAAAGGCAGAGTTTGGGGCTGCAGCTCCTCGAGGCTGTGCACATCTGCAAACAGCTGCAGACAGCTCTGCAGTGAGGTAAGCTGCATCTTGAGAGCATCCTTGAAGCAGCATCAACAGAATGCTTAAAGCTCAGGAACCAGGAGAGAGGACTAAAGTCTGGAAGATTCATTTCTTCATTGCCACATCTGCTTGCACTGTGCTGGAAAAGAACTCAGTGCTTGCAGAGAGGGAAGGCCACAGAGATGTCCTGCATGCCANACTCTCCCCATTTCCAGCTTTGTTCCATTCCCCCCAGTCCTGTCACTACCTGAGAGCCTGAAAAGTCCCTCCCCAGCTTTCTTGTAGCCCCCTTCAGATCCTGCAAGGCCACACTAAGGTCACCTGGGAGCCTCCTCCTCTCCAGACTGAGCAGCCTCAGCTCCCTTGGTAGTTGTCTGAGTTGCTAAGTGCTGACTCCCTCGCTTCAGGAGGCTTCCTGCCTGCGTCTCAGCAGCAGCCTGCTGCCAGCTCCCTGCCTGCCTGGTGGCAGACACTGCTGAGCAACTGTCCCCAGAGCACACAGGGTGCCAGAGAGTGAGACAGACCAAAACATCCTGTCCCCAGCTCTGCTGTCTGCAAGCACCAGATGGAGGCCAAGAGGAGCAAGTCTCATGCTCACGGACTTCAAAGGTCACCACAAACCAGTTTGTAGGACAGAAGCTGACACGTGGGGACATGAAAAAAAGAAATATTTGACAGCACATTTCTGGCTTTGAAGAAGAATTTCCTACCTGAGAGCTAGCACAGATGCCAGGGTTGCCATGGCAAGGAGGTTTTGTGTCTTTGATTGAAGAGCAAATTCCTTGGGCATGGCTGTTCCCTGGGCTCAGGGGCAGCTGCAGATCTGTGGTTTGGCCTTTCTGGGGAGCATTCCCAGATCCAAAGCCTTTCTTTGCCTGCTCTTACAGGAACACTGCTGCTGTACAGCAACATTAAAGGAAATTCCTGCCCCATCTCTAACCCATTCCCGTGGGAGCCTCCCTGGACTCCTCGGGGAGCTCAGCTGTGGTGCTTTGCCCTGTTCCCCTGCTGGGCAGTGCCAGGCAGAAGCTCTTGCACTGACAGCTCCAGGCTGTAAAGCCAAGGCTGTGCCTGGCTTTGGCAAGCTTGGTCCTTGACTGCTCAGTCCTTTAGCAGCCATCAGAGTCCTGGCATGCAGGGGGGAGATGACTTTGGCACACAGAGCTCAGCCCAAGAGAGCACCTGGAGAGCAGGCTCAGCCTGCAGCTTCCAGAGGCAATTAGGGGCTGGTGGCTGAAGCAGCAGCATGAAGCTATTTTCCCCTGCATTGTAGCAGGTCCCATTTGTATGAGCAGCTCTTACAGAATGAAAAATGATGATTTAGTCCCATTTTAGTAGGAAAATTCCCTCTTCTCATCAGTCTTTATAACACTCTGAAAGACCTTCCGGAGATAAAGCTTGGGCTAACAGCACCTGCTGGAAGTCCTTCAGAGGCAACAAATAAGTTCCAGTGGCTTTTTGATTAAATTCTTATAGACAGACATGAAAAATAACCCAGCTGCCTGAGGCCTCTGGCTGCTGGCTCTGGCTGGGCTGCTTATTCAAAGCCTCATTGAATGGGTTGGGCTGGAAGGGACCTTAAAGGTCAGGCAGTTCCAGCCCCTGCCATGAGCAGGGAGACCTCCACCAGCTCAGGCTGATCAAGGCTTTGTCCAGCCTGGCCTTGATCACCTCCAGGGAATGAGCATCCACAGCCCCCCTGGGCAGCCTGTGCCAGTCTCTCCCCACCCTCACTGTGCAGAACTTCCTCCTGATGTCCCAACCTAAACCTCCCCTGCTCCAGTTTCAAACCCTTGCCTCTTGTCCTATCACCTCAAGCCCCCCTGAGCAGTCCCTCCCCAGCCTGCCTGTAGGTCCCCTTCAAATAGTGAAATGCAGCTCTGAGCTCTCCCTGAGTGGCCATGGCACTTTGGAACATGGTTTGATGGCCATGGTGGTGTTGGGTTGAGGGTTGGCCTGGATGATCTTAGAGAGCTTTCCCAACCCAAACGATTCCCTGGCTCTGTGTAAGAGCCCTGAGAGGCAGCCCTGCTTCAGGGTGGCACAGGGAGCAGTGCTGGGTTGCCCTGCTCACTGCTGGGGATCCTCCACACCCAGCTCCTGTGGCTGCCAGCAGGCTCTGACTGGGAGTGCATGAAGCAGAGACACTTTACTGCCTGGGAGGGGAGGTTCACTTACCTACAGCAACTCAAATGCCACTCTGCAGCTCATCACTGCCAGCCCAATTTGTTCCATGGGTGTTGAGGGGCACCAGGGAATGCTCCATCCTCCAGCTCAGCCAGCTTCACCCCCAGCAGGCATTGCTGCCTACAGAGCTGCTGCCATGCTGAAAGGAAAGAACAGAGGCTTACAAGCAGAAGCTTTCCACCATCTTCTGTCACTGAATTTAAGCCCAAAGCCATTTCCTCTCTGAGTAAATTGCCAATCTCTGCTCTCTGAAGCTGTTTGCTCTGGTGGAGTTGTGCACTGAGTTATGCTTGGTTTACTTCACTTGGTTAGGTGTAAGTGGTGGGGGGCAGAGAGCTCTCAATGTCACTGCTTTAAATGTTTCTTGGATCCACAGATCACACAGGGAGCCTCACTTATTGGCAGCTCTGGTTCCCCCCAGGTCACAGCACTTGAAACCATTCTGTTGTGGTTTGTTTCTTTCTTCTTATTATGTTTTTTTCCCCCCTCCATGCACAAACAAAATTCACATCCTTTCAAGTTCAATTATTTGTGGATGGTGAGAGGCAGGGGGAAGCAGAGTGACAAAGCACAGTGGGCTTCTTTCAGGCTGTCTGGAGCCAAACCAGGATGGAGCTGTGTGCAGCACGCAGCAGACTCCCAGAAAATTGCACTCCCAGAACACAGCAGATGTAATAAATTTCCATGCCTGCAGCCAGAACATCCAAGCTCTGCTTGCTCTGCCCCCAAAGCAGCAGAGGAGGATGGGGCTCAGAGGCAAGAGGCTTTCTGAGGCTGTTCTGCTCTGCTTCATCCCCACTGGCACAGAGTTCCTCCTGATTCTGTCAAAACTCCCCGTGGGAAGTTTGCTTGGCAGCTGCTGGCACAGGGGGGAGCTGGGGTGAGTATCCTGCTCCTCCTAAACACCCCCAGGGCTCTGGCAAGCAGCCCCAGGAGGTTCTGCAGGTACTGGTGGAGATAAGAGAGAGCTTTGAGGGCAGAGTCCAGCAGCAGCAGTGAGCTGGAGGAGCAGTGAGCAAAGGAACCAACTGATCTCCTGTGGGGTGCTTTGGCTGACAAATCTTCAGCCAAGAGAACAACTTTGCCAGTTTGGAAATCAAAGCTCCATTTGATTCTCCTTGCCAACACCAAAACAAAAGATGCTGGATCTGGCTGCCCACGGAGCCCCTTTCATGCCCCACGGTGACACCAACTCTCCTTGCTGCTGGTGCTGAAGAAGGGAAAATCAGAGCACAGCAGAGATGCTTTTGATGATGTGCAAGCCCCAGAAGGAGCCAGAGCACACAAAATGAGGCTCTGTCAGTGCTAACAAAGAGCAGCTATTGCTCTGGGTACTTGGGCACGAGAAGAAAGGCTTCTTTCTGTGGAAGGACTCAACAAGCCCTTCCCTGGAGGGTCTTCACTTCTTCAAATCATGTTAAGGAAAAGAAGGACTCAATACAGCATAGAATTGTAGAAATGGGTTGGGTTGGAAGGGACCTTCAAGCTCCTCCAGTTGCATGCCCCTGCCATGGGCAGGGACACCTCCCACCAGCCCAGGTTGCTCAAGGGCTCATCCAGCCTGGCCTTGAACAGCTCCAGGGAGGGGGCATGCACAGCCTGCCTGGGCAAACACACCCATTAGATGAGGCAGGCAGAAGCTGTGGTCCTGCTGAGGCCAGTCCTGCCTGGGGAGCTTACAGATGGGCCCAAGGTAAGACTGATGGACTCAGAGCAGTCTGGGGTCTGCAGTGAGCCAGAGGGTGGGACTGTGCCCAGCCCTGCCCGGAGCCCTTGTGCCTGGGTCCTGGCAGCAGTGGTTGTGCCTCACCTGTGAGGCCATCCTGGAAAAGTACAGACAATTGGGATGCTCCCTGCTGTGCCTGCTCCTCAGGGTCTGCAGAACTGCCCCATGCTGGACCCGAGAGAAGGGAGCAGGTCTCTGCCCCACCCCAGCCTGCGCAGCAGTAAGGAGCAGCTGCCTGAGCCACCTCTCACAACCTGGCCCTGTGGCAGCCACCTCAGCCCCACTGCTCTCCTCATGGTGTCCTTGGCTGGGTGGAAATGTGATGAAACCACCCAAGGAACAAAGCCCTCTGCCCTGGCTCCAAGCCCAGTGCTGGGCTGCAGTCCCTCCTCTCTCCCCAGCAGCCATCCTGCCAGCCTGGCACAGACCCCTGAGGCATCTGCATTAGCAGGTAGAGAATGCTCTGAATGTGCCACCTGCCACAACTGCTCACTGCTTCCTACTGCTCCTGGAGCAGCATTTCCCAGACAACTCCTATCACACACAGAGCATTCTCCATATGGCTGCAGAAGGAAGTCACACACAGATTTGGGTTGACACCTCCTGCAAGAAGCCTTCATCCTCTAGACCTGGCAGAAGAAAGGGACAGGAGCTCTCCTGACCCAATGAGTCCCCTCCCCTTCAGGTGAATTTTGATGCTGGGAGGCATGTGAATCTTAGAGGTTCTTTTTCTTAGCTGCTGAGCTAGCTCCATGCTGAAGCTGCAGCAGCTTCTCTACAAAGCAGACTGGTGGTAGAGATGCCTGCAGCAGGACGTGGCTGTGTGTGCCATGAGAAAGGTAACCTGCAGCCAGGTCTCCTTCCAGCCACCAGCAGCCTCAAAGCAGCTCTTGATCTCATTTCAAGTCCAGCCATCAAACCAGCACCTCCATGGCCATCAAACCAAGTGCCATGGCCACAGCTTTCCTGAACAGCTCCAGGCATGGGGACTCCACCACCTCCCTGGGCAGCCTTTTTCCCCCTCTCCAACCTAAAGCTCCTCTGGTGCAACTCGAGGTCATTTCCTCTTGTCCTATCACTTGGCACCTGGAAGCAGCAGCCTGTCCTCACCTGACTCCAGCCTTGTTTCAAGGAGCTGCAGAGAGCAATGAGGTCTCCCCTCAGCCTCCTCCTCTCCAGACTGAACACCCCCAGCTCCCTCAGCTGCTCCTCATCAGACCTATTCCAGACCCTTCCCCAGATTTGCCCTTCTCTGGACCCACTCCAGCACCTCCATGTCCTCCTTGGAGTGAGGAGCCCCAAGACTGAACCCATTACTTGAGGTGCAAAGGAAGCAGCAGCTCCACCCTTGCCTGGAGCCACCACTACTGGGTGCCATGTCTGGAGACCCTGTGCTGCTTCTGAGGGGCTCCACTGTGCATCTGCAGCCATCACAGGTGGGGCAGGGAGTTTACAGTGCAGGCTCCACAGTGATGCTAAGTGAAATGATCCCAAGGTCTGGCATCCTGCCTCTAGCACAACCTAAACTGCAGCTTCTTAAACTGATGCTTGAGAGGGCAGCAGAGGAATAAATAAAGCCCTCAGTAATGGCTCCAGCCAAGCGTGCAGTGCCTGGCTGGGAGAAAAAACAGCTTCCCTGAGCCCAGCAGAGATCATCTTGTGCCCTGGAGCAGGAGATGTGTTTACCTTTAACTTAACATGCACGATGCTAGTTTGGTCTTTTGGAGATCAGATTACCCTTTCCCTTCCTGAACCCAGCCCTGCCCATGCCCCTGAAGCAGCTCCTGGCACAGCTTGTAGGAAGAAGTCTCTGGAATGAAAGCAGGAGGGGATCAGTGTGGTTGCTCCTGCACAGCCTCAGCACCTGGGCAGGCTGCACACAAGTTCCCACAGAGGTCCAGACAAGCACTTTCCTGAGCAGGGCTCTGCTGTTAACCCCTGAAGTGCTGGCCAGGGAGCCAGATCCATTCCCTCTGTCAGTCGCACTGCAATACTGCACTGGAAGGCAAAACAAGAAGGAAAAGTGAAGACACTGCCCTGCAGGGCAAGTCATAGATTCACAGAGCCATGGAAAGGGTTGGGCTGGAAGCAACCTCAAAGCTCATCCAGTCCCAAGCCCCTGCCATGGGCAGGGACACCTCCCACCAGCACGGGCTGCTCAAGGTCTCATCCAACCTGGCCTCAAACACCTCCAGGGAGAGAGCACCCACAGCCTCCCTGGGCAGCCTGTGCCAGTGCCTCACCACCCTGACTTTCTAGGTGAGACACAGCTCCTGCAGGCCAGTTAAGGGCTTCCATGGCAGGATTCTGCTAAGAGGCCTTTGGCAGGCTGTGGGTTTACACCAAGGATTCATCAGCTCCAGCAGCCTCACACTGCTCTGACTGCTGAGTTCCACAGGCAGAGATTTAATCAAATCTCAGATGCTCTTTTTTCTCTCACGGGAGGCAAAAGGGTAGAGAAAGCTGCTTGCAAAGGTTAAAGATCTTCTTTCTGAAGGCTCTTCAGTGAGAAGAGAAAACACAGTGAGGATGGAGGCTGCTAACCCAGGGCTGAGACACCCGTAAATATTGACAGAACAATATTTGCTGAAAGGCACAATAAAACCTTTCATATTCACACCCAAACAGCAATGCAGGAGAGCAAACAGCAGGGCCACGGTGGCACTGCCAGGCCCCTGCCTTGCCCCTTGCTGTTCCTGTGCTCTGGCTGTGCCTCTCCACTGCATCCCTGGAGGTAAGGCTGTGAGAACTTGCTGAAGGTGCCAAGGGCCTCGTGCCCATTGCAAACTGGACTGCCCTGCAGCAAGGCACGGGAAAGAGACCCCAGAAAGTCTTGCACTGAGGAGATGCAGAGCTGGATTCAGAAGGGATGCTGCCAGCCTGGAGGGGTTCAGCTGCCCCCCAGTCAATGCAGAAGGACAGAGCCTCCCACAGGTGGGGTCTGAGCAGCTACATTAAGGTCCTGCTCTGCGGTGCAGGATGCTGCCTCCATCAGCTGTGGAGGGAGCCCAGGCACATCCCCCATGGCTAACCACCACCTACTGCACTTACTTGACTTGGATGCAGCTCAGAGCATGCAGTGCTGGCAGGTCCTACACTTCAGGTAGTGGTTCAGGACACCTGCTCTGGGGGGTGTCTCCGTGCAGTGGGGTCTGGATCACCCCACAGAAGTTATGAAGCTGCAGACTCAGGTACTGGAAGTCAGAGGGTACCAACCTCCTGCTTTATTCCTACCACGCCCACCTTGATGGCTGAATCCTTAAAGCAGCCTGCAGCAGCCATCCTGCTCTGTCTCACTTGTTGCCAGTGTTCCAGAGAAGGAACTTCAGAGAAAGTGGACCAGTACCAGCATTTCATTACTGCTAGGGGAGAAACTCTGTAGTGAAGGCTTAAGGTGGGATCCAGCCCCTGTGTGGGCAGGGAACACCTCCTCTGCAGAGCCTGTGTGCTGGCAAAGCCCAGCAGCAGGACACCTCATCCTGCATGCAGCAAAAGGCAAATGAGAGGCTTATCCTCCTCTCCAGGGCAGCTTCTACAAGAGCAACCAAGCCAAGCCAACCCCAATCCCCTCTCTCTCAGACAGTTGTTTTTTGTTGGAGCTGCTGGGTGTTTATCCAGCCAGGAACCAGCTAAGCTGTCACAGCCACCAACCCGCCACAGCTGGGCCAGGCAGAAGGGGGCCAGGCAGGGAATGTGCAGAGAATCAGCTGTCTAATTAATTGGAGGTTGTAATATTATGTAAATAGATGAGATAGCAGGCAAGGAGAGAGCCCTACACGTGTTAGCATTCTCCCCAGCAAGTATTGACATGGAATCCTACAGGCTTGGTCCCCTGAGAGCTGCTCAAGTGTGCACCTAAGGCCCCGTGGGACTGGGGCTCAGGTTTGTTGGGTAAACAGCGCTCTGCAAATGAGTCGTTTGGTTACATCCTGCTCCATCTGCAGGCAAAGCGATCCAGGAGCAGCACAGAGAGGCTGAGCCCACGAAATATTCAGGGGGGCTGCTGGAGCGGGTGGGGGCTGCTGGGGCAGCTCCTCGGCAGAGGCAGCTCCTAGGCAGAGGCAGCCAAACGCAGCCCCACAGGCACTGCTGGCTCCGCGGAGCACTCCAAGCACTGCCGAGCAGCCTGCCCCACTAACGCCCTGCAGCACGTTGCAGGCTGACACCCGAAGTGCCAGGCCTCCTCCTGTGCCCTCCGGGTGCTCAGTGCTGTGGTGCCAGGCGATGCGGCAGCCCCTTCACAAGGCACCACACGAGCCCAGTCCCATCTCAGCTAACTGCCACTGCTGACACCCGTGGGAGGTCCTGCTCACCCCCCCGATCCCACCGAGGGGCAGGAGGCTGGCAGGTACTCACATCTCAGCGGGCAGCTCGGGCACCGCTGCGGCAGAGGCTTTGGAGCAGCTTCCCCTCTCCTGGTGCAGAGCCTGCAATCTCAACGGCAGCGGCTGCTGCGGGGGAAGAGCTGGACGAAAGCAGCTCCACTGGAGAGCCTTTCCCAGCAGAGACCCACCCGTGTCCCAGGGTGTCCCAGGTGGCTCTGGAGCCGGCTGCTGGGGAAAGCCCACGGCCGCGGGGCTTGGGCTGAGCTCTGAGGAACCAGCGGCAGACAGAAGGTTTGGGAAATGAGGCACCGCTAGAGGACGGTGGAAGCCAAGGAATTGCTGGCAGAGCCGGTGGGGCTGGCCGGACCCGCTCCGGCACTCGGGCTCCAGACACCTGCCCACGCATCCCGAGGCCCAGGGACTCCGTGCGCAGCGGGCAGGGAAGGCTGGAGGGGGCTCGGGGGAGTGCTGAGCGTTGCCGAGGGGAGGCTGTGCCAAGGGGGCTGGCATCACCCAAAACTCACTGCCCGGGAGCTGCCTGTCCCTGCCAGCAGTGAGCTGCCAGCATCCCCAGCCTGCTGGGAGGAACATGCTGAGATGTGGTTGTTATGAGTCAGAAATAAATTAATCCTCTAGCAAACGAGGTGACAGCTGCTTCTCTGAGTCCATTTACATCTCATTTGGAGCAGTTACCCAATATCTGAGCTGCACTTCCACAGGCAGAGAGGAACACCTGAGCACTGCAGTGACTGATGGGCAGCTCTAATTGTAGGTCAGTCACCAACACTACCATTTCTTGCTAAACAGCAGAGACAGGCAGGGAAAAAAGGGGAAAAAAGGAAACCTAACAATCTGTGTTCTGGGTGGCAGAACACACTGCACAGACTCACTCTGGGCACAGCTGTTTGCACAAAGACCTTGCAAAGGCTCTAGGAAGGGCTGTGGAGTCCCAGCAGGTGTGAAAGATGTCCCAGATCTAAATTGCAGCTGTCAGTCAGGAGCACCCTGAGCAGCTCAGCTAGAGCCCCCCTGAGACACTGCAGCAGCACACAGGGCTGGGGAACCTTAGCCCAGCTCACACCAGCACAGAGCTGGTTGGGTTGGCAAGGCCCTCTGAGGTCACCCAGTCCAACAGCAACCCAGCACTACCACGGCCACTAAACCCGGGCCCCAGTGCCATGGCCACAGGGATCTTGCACACCTCCAGGCATGGGGACTCCTCCACCTCCCTGAGCAGCCTGTGCCAGTCCCTGACCACTCTTGCAGCAAAGAAATTTCTCCTGATAGCCAACCTAACCCTCCCCTGGCCGTTTCCTCTCCTTCTATCACCTGGTGCTAGGGAGCAGAGCCCAACCCCACCTCATGCAGCCTCCTTTCAGGGAGCTGCAGAGAGCAATGAGCTCTGCCCTCAGCTTGCTCTTCCCCAGACTAATCTCCCTCAGCTGCTGCTCCCCAGAGCCTCGAGCAGCTCCACTGCCCCTCTATCACATACACAGGCACTATGTAGCTGTTAGACACACATGCACACACTCTATATACAGACACACATCTTTAAGTGCCATTCCCCAAGTGGCAGTACAGGACATGCCCTCTCCTTCAGGACAGCTCCAGCTTGGGACATCTCATGGCTTCAGCCCCACTCTGGTGCCATCTCTAAGGCAGTTCCTCATTCTGCTCATGTTTCTCCCATTTATTCAGGACCAGCTTCTTGCTTGCAAGGCAAAATATGTCTCAAAATACATCACAGCTGCCATTACACCTTGCACATTTAAGTGTCCTCGATCACTTTAGAGCCGTGGGAAGAGTCCCAGCACCACTATGAAATGGCTGCACTTAGATTTACAGCTGCAGTCACCTCCTGCCCGTGGTGGGGAGGATCTTCAGAGCACAGGAGCATTGCAGTGAGCAGCCTGCAAGGCTCTGTGAGGAGGCAGAGCTGGAGTCCTGCCCTCTGATGCTCTGCTCCACACCCTGCTGGAGGTAAACCCCATAATATACATGCAGAGAGCTCCTAAGAACATCCCTCCTGAGCTGACAAACTCTGGATTGTGCTTCCTGCCCCTTCCCTGCTGCTCTCAGACATGGAGCAACATTCAGCCTCCTGCTTTGCACTTCAGTTAGGTGCAATGGAACAGGTTCCCAGGGGCTGGCCTGGGCTGGATACC
This sequence comes from Ramphastos sulfuratus, assembly GCA_013399055.1. NCBI lineage: Eukaryota > Metazoa > Chordata > Aves > Piciformes > Ramphastidae > Ramphastos > Ramphastos sulfuratus. The sequence goes on from WBNM01029546.1 coordinate 84,337, forward strand.
CAAGGAGGTATCACAGAATGGGAGGGGTTGGGAGGGACCTGGAGATCATTGAGCCCAACCCCCCTGCCACAGCAGATCACCTGGAGAAGGCCACACAGGAATGCATCCAGGTGGGGTTTGAAAGTCTCCAGAGATGGAGAGTCCACAACCCCTCTGGGCAGCCTGCTCCAGGGCTCTGCCACCCTTTGAGTACAGAAGTTCCTCCTCATGTTCAGGAGGAAGCTGTTCCAGTTTGTGCCCATTACCCCTTCTCCTGTCACTGGGCACCACTGAACCTGGCACAGGGCTGCATGGAGCACAGGGCAGCAGCCCCTCAGTATTTCCATGCCCCTTCCAGCACACCTATGGATGGGTCTTCTTCACCGTGGAGAAATGAATAATGACCCCACCCCCTCCTCTCTGGCATTTTATTCCCTTGCAAAACCATTTCTCAGCAGATCCAGATAGTCCAAGGCAGCCTGGTGAGCAGGACAGCCTGGTTCTGAGAGTGGCTGGCAGAGGACACAGCCTGGGTGCCCATGGAGCTGCAGCTTGCCATCACCGAAGTGCCAGCATCTCTTCCTGGCTAACCACATGCTGCAAGCAGCAGCCATGCATCACCTTCTCCTCTTCTAATGGCTACTCAGGTGTGTGCTAAGTTGAATTTCATCTTGCTGGAGACTCTGGTTTGAGGTGTGTGGCACGACAGGAGACCCTTTGGCACAAATAGAGACTTTGGCTTTGGCAGGGTGACCGAAACCAGTGGCACTTGGCCACTGCCTCTCCTGCTTCACCTCAGTTTGCTCCAGCACTGCTTGCAGGCTCAGGCAGGAAGGCAGACTGCAGAGTCCCTTTGCACCTCTTCTGTTTCACCTTAGACAACTTTATCTCTCTGGGTGTAAAATGCCTCAGGTCTTCCTCACGTCCCTTGGATGGTGCTGGCACTGTGCCACTCCAGCAGGCACAGGCACTGCAGCTGGAAGCATTTGGAAGAGGTTCCCATTCCCTCTGCTGGCTCCAGGGATGCCAGCACTACTGTTGGCCAAACGAGCACTGAGGTCAGCTCTTTCTCCAGCACTTGTCCCCAGTCTGCCCTTAGGCAGAGGAGCAGGAGGCTGCTCTGGGCCATTAGCATCTCACACAGTGTGCAGGGCTAAGTGACTGCGGGAGCCAAAGGACTGAGAAGCAGATCTGTAATCTAGGGTCACTGGTGTGAGGCTGCTGCTGCTGTTTTATCCCCCTTGTAATAGCTTCCTTCCTTCAGGATGAGTTATTGCACTCCTATTTCTGGCTGTGCTTCACTTGGAAACCTGGCACAGCACTATTGTTTGGCAGGCACAGCCCTGCCCTGGCAATCTATTGTTGTGGGGGCTGTTTGCTTTTAACTAATTCATTAGCTTGCTGTACTGCTAGCTCCAGCACTTGTTTTCCCCTCCAGCAGAGTGTTCATTAGACAGCCACTCTCAGGAAACTTCCCCAAGACAAACGTTTAACCCTCAGCCTCAGAGCTGCTGCCAGCCCTTCTCAGGGAGCCTGCAAGGCCCAGGCAGCTCAGCTCCATTAATGCTGCCCATTATTAACCATCACATTTTGCTTGTCCCAAACGCCAGAGCCTTCAGCTGGCATCATCCCTCAAGTAACAGGAGCTCATTACAGAGGCCTGTCAGGTTCAGCCTGGCTCCTGCTGGTTTCTCTCTCTTTCCCTTCCCCATTGTGGCTGTTCTCCATGACCCCAACACCCAGCAGTCACTGGAGTGCTGCTGACTGCCCTCCTGCCTGGGGAGGTTTGGACATGTCCCCAGCCAGCCCCGATTCCGGAGCCAGGAAACAGCTCATGGCCCTTAAAAGCTGCTTCCAGCAATTCCCTTCTGGTGCACCACCCCTCAGGGAGGTCTGGGCCCTTGGCATTGCTCATTCCCACGGTGGGGTCCTGGTGAGTGGACTCAACACAACCCCAGAGCTTCTGGTGGGAGCACTGCACGTGGGGACACAGTGATGGTGACCTCTGGTTGGGAGGTGTCCCTGCCTGTGGCAGCATGGTTGGGGCAGCTGCTCTCTGAGGTCCCTTCCAACCCACCCTAGGGCTCTGTGACATGACTCTGTGACTGTTCTCCAGTGAGCAGGCCACCAGACACAGCTGCCATTGCCTGCTCTACTGGCTGCAGCCTCACTGCAGCTCCGGCTCAGTGCATCTCTGCACGCTGCTAATTTCATTAGGTTTATTTATAGCCACTGTGGAAGGGCAACAAGTCCCTCCCCAACTGATGGCTCACTGGGGCCATGGGAGCCATTAGCTGTCACCTCAGTGCAGATGAAGTGAGCTTGGACCCCTGAGTTACTGTCACAATAAACTCACCTCCTGCAGGCAGCAGTGGTGGAGGCAGGGCAGGGTAATTAGAAGGAAGTGCTGGAGTGAGCAACCTGAGAAATTAAAGAGAGTCAATCTGCTGCCAGTCTGGGCTCTTCTAGGAGAGCTCTGCTCCTGGTAAACCTGTTTTAGTATGCACAGAGTAATGAGCTGCCCACCAAGGACAGCTGGGGGACAACAGCAAAGGGAAGGACAACTTCTTGCCTGGCAGATCACAGAGCATTAGGGGTTGGAAGGGATCTCCAGAGATCATCCAGCCCAAGCTCCCTACCAGAGCAGGATCATCTATAGGGCAGGTCACACAGCACCCACCAGGTGGGTCTGGAAGCCTCCAGAGGAGACTCCAGAGGAGATGGTTTGCTGCCAAGCAGCCACTCAGGCAAAGAACACCAAAGGAGCAGGGATGTGACCCAGGTTTGTGGCACCAGTCAGGAAGCCAGCAAAACAACAACAAAAAATAGTAACTAGGACTGTAAAGAATAATTGGAGACAAGGATGGCAATTTGTCTCCTTCTCCTGAGCTAATTGATCCACATTGAAGATGTAATTATGGCATATTAAAGAGATTAAACATCAGGTCTGAGGCAGGAGGGAAGAGAGGCCTGAGCTGCAGGGATGGCACTTGGGAGTCACAAGGTTCTGATGCTGCCCTTTCCAAATCCAGGCACAATGGCAAGGCAGCACCACTGCAGGGGTCAGGGGGCTGCTGTCTCTCTCCCTTCTCCCCTCTGCCCAGGCTGAGGCTCTGGCACAGTGCCTGCTGCCAGCAAGAGGCAGCGAGATGCTGTGGCAGTGCTGCTGCTCAGGCTGCCTTCTCCTGACTGCTGACCTTCAGCAAAGCAAAGTCACTGCCCCAGGGCCCTCTGCCCCTTCCACCCTTTGCCTGTTTGTCTCCAGACCTCTGCCTTCCCTCCAGGTGATCTTGTGCCTGGCCCCTCACTGATGCAATGCCTGCAGAGATGGGCAGGCTGGAGCCACCCATGTCCCACCTGGCACCTAGGGCTGTGTCACACACAGGGCTGGGCTGGGGCAGCAGCCAGGAGGCCTCAGCCTTAATTAGCCTCTTGCTATCAGCCCTGGAAGAGCTCCTGGAGCAGGGAACTCTCCACCCTGCCTGGCATGGCCCTGGGTATCCATGGTTAATGCTGAGCAGACACCTGCCTGACAGCAGCTGTGAAGCAGTGAGGGCAGGCAGCTCTGTGCTGGCAGCCAGGCAGCTCCTCGGGGGGATGAAAGGGATGGCTCAGGTGTGGAGACTCAGATCCTCAAGGAAGCCTCCACTGAGGCCAGCAGCAGCTCTTTGCTATGAGTTCTGTTACTCTGTGTCACTGGGGGGCTGCTGGGCAAGGCACCTTCCATGCACTTCACTGATTGATGGCCACAGAATGCTCTTTAGAGAACCTAGAATGGAGAATGCCAACTAGAGAACACAGCCAGGTCTGGCCTTACTTCCCTTTGTTCATTTGATAGCTTTTCTGGGGTTCTCTCTGATATCCTGAGAGATTTGCAAGTTCCTTACCACTCATCTTGAAGTGAGTCCTTAACTGTGTCAAGGTGGAAGCTGTTCCTGATGGAATCACATTGCTTGGGCTGCCAAAGCCCTCTCAGGTCACCCAGTCCAACCATCCACCCAGCACCTCCATGGCCACTGAACCCTGGCCCCAAGTGCCTCACTCCAGGCATGGGCACTCCACCACCTCCCTGGGCAGCCTGTGCCAGTCCCTGACCACTCCTGCAGCAAAGAAATTTTTCCTCATCTTCAACCTAATCCTCCCCTGGCACAATTCCAGGCCATTTCCTCACCTTCTATCATCTGAGTCTGGGAAGAGCCCAACCCAGCTCACTGCAACCTCCTCTCAGGGAGCTGCAGAGAGCAAGGAGGTCTCCCTCAGCCTCCTCTGCTCCCGAGCCTGAGCAGTTCCCAGAGCAGGGTGCAGGATGCCAAGGATAGAGCACAACTGCTCAGGAATGAGTCTCCTACAGCCAGCAGAGACAGCAAACACTGCAGCTGAGATCAGAAAGCATCAGAACACAAATAAAGCTCAAAGAGATTCCAATGCCCTCAGCACCTACAGCCTGCACAGTGGACATTTGGACGTCAGGAGGAAGTTCTGCACGATGAGGGTGGTGAAATGCTGGCACAGGTGGCCCAGAGAGGTGGTGGAAGCCACATCCCTGGAGACATTCAGGGTCAGGCTTCATGTGGCTCAGAGCAGCCTGCTGTAGTTGGAGGTGTCCCTGCTGAGTGTGGGGGGCTGGGCAAGAGGAGCTTTGAGGGTCCCTCCCAGCCACCAGAAGCTTTGCTCCACACTCCACAGCCCAGGACGCACTGCAGGACTGAAATGCAGCCTTCAGCCTCTCTTCACACCCCCAGGGCTCTGCAGTCCCTTCTCCCCCTGCTGCTGCCTCCTGCTCCACCTCAATCCCTGCACTCAGCAGGAGCAGAGCTGGTTCAGGATGAGTTTCCCTGGCCATGCTTTTCCCTTCAGTGTGGGTTTGTCCAGCAACTGCACAGGAATCATCCTACCCTGGACCAGCAAGAGGCTGTCCCAATGTCACCCAGAGCCAGGCAGGATGATGTTCCAAGCACCTCGTGGGAGCATGGGAGACAAACTGCCTCAATATCATTTGATCTACTTTTCTAATAACCTCTCTAATGAATATTTTATTTTCTCTAGTGCTGGCCTTAATTTGCTCAGGAGACAATTGCCATTGCATTAAGGAGCAAACAGCTCACTCTGCTGAGGAGGGCAATCATTGACTTTCCAACCTGGTGGATGAATGAAGGAATCATTATTTTTATGTTCCAAGGCACATCAGAAACCAAACAAACAAACCAAAAAACAACCCCAAACTGGTGTAGATTGTGAAATCCTTCACCTGCAAAGACCACTTCTGATGTTTTCCAATTCTCCAGGTGCTCTGCCACAGAGTCTGCAAACATCATCTGCCTGGGCATGCCCCAGCCCAACACAGAGGGCACCTTTTAATTCCTGTGGCACCAGGCAGGGCTCAGAGCTCTCTGTAAGTCTCTCAGGCTGAGGCTGTTAACACCACTCACTTATCCTGATCTCAGGACCCAATGATCTCCTGATTAAAACCTGAGCCCCCAGCTCCCCCTGCGTGGCAGCAAGATAATCTATGCAGCTTTGCAAAGGGCTTTGATGGCTTCAGATGAAGAGCAAGGAGCATTAACAGGACTGCACTGCTCCATCCTCTGCAGCCCTGGAGCTGCACCGCAGAAGGCAGCGGCGCTGGATTCGTTTGATGGGTCCACGTAGGACTGATCACAGAACCCTCCACTGAAGGCAGAGGTTGTATCAATTATGCAGCAGCTTCTCATCTGCACTCAACTAATTAGAAAGGGGAGGAAAAATGAGCTGGTGGCTGAAAATTAATTATGACAACATTTCTGTACTGTTTAGACCCAGTTACAAGCATTAAATATTGATCAGCCTGCGCTTCCCATAGGATCATAGAATGGGAAGGTTGGAAGGGACCTCAAAGATCATCCAGTTCCAACCCCCTGCCATAGGCAGAGACACCTCCAAGGTTGCTCAAGGGCTCATCCAGCCTGGTCCTGAACACCTTCAGGGAGGTTGTGGAGCACAGAAGCACCCAACGTGATCTTNCCCCACCCTTCCTGCCAAGAAAGCTGTGGTGTGAAGCTGTGGGGAGAGGAGGGAGTTGTCTCCTGGGGTTAATTGTTCCTTTTCTTGCCTTTCTGATGTTGCTTTCTTGGCAGACTGATGTCAGGGATGGTGAAGGATTTCTAATTAAGCAGATACCCATCAACATTTTGTTTTAAGGCAGGAGTGTTTGAAAACCAGTGAATGCTTTTCCCTGCTATCCCCCCTCAGCAGATGTTCTGCCTCATCTACATTCCCTTTTACTCACTGTCTTACCTCTGACCTTTCCTTTTGAAGGCATTCAGAGAAGAGAATGTCAGTATTTATCTACCTGCTGTGCCTCCATCTGGCTATGCAGTGCAGGAGGAGCCACAAATTATATTTCCTTTGTGAACATTTGAATGGCAGAAGCATTTCTGAGGCTTCATACAGACAGAATGATCAGATGCTATCTCCTTGCCTTGGAGGAATTACTCATCCCTTATCTGGACATGCCAACCAGCAGCAGCTGCCAAAGCTGCCTTTGGGTTTCCTGTGTCCCCACTGAGACTTTCTACCTGGAGTCTTGGATGCTTTTTCCATCACCCTTCTTTTTCTCACTTTCCTTGACAGAGAAAATGAAATAGGAAGGTTTGTACCCAAGACTGCCACAAGGAATGCACAGCAACCTAAAGCTGGTTTGAAGAGGCCTCCTCTGCAAAGTGTCATCAGAACAAGGAGCTGCAAAGCTCCACACAGCCTACAGGAAGCAGATCCTGCTCTGGTGATGCCACTGGAGCCATGCTGGCACTAGACCTGCTCTCAGGACTGGTGTGCTGTAAATGTACAGAGGTTTCCTAAGGGAGATGCCAAAATACTCTTGGACAAGCACAAGAACAACAAGGAAGGACCTTTGGCCCTTTGCATTTCATAGAATCACAGAATGGCTCAGGTTGGAAGGGACCTCAGAGCTCATCTGCTCCAACCTCCCCATCATGGGCAGGGACAGCTCTCAGCTGGACTCAGCTGCTCAGGGACTCATCCAGCCTGGCCTTGAACAGCCTCCCTGGGCAGCCTGTTCCTGAGTCTCACCACTCTCATCACAGAATCAGTCACAAAGTGTCAGGGGCTGGAAGGGACCTCCAAAGCTCAGCCCAACCCCTGCCAGAGCAGCATCTCCTAGAGCAGATCACACAGGGACACATCCAGGTGGGTTTGAATATCTCTAGAGAGGGAGACTCCACAGCCCCCTGGGCAGCCTGTGCCAGGGCTCTGTCACCCTCACAGGGAAAAAATTCCTCCTCATGCTTACNAGTTTCTCCCTGCCCACCCCTGCAGCCTGTCCCAGTCTGGCAGCACAGCCTCTGGTGTGGCAGCCTCTGCACCCAGCTTGGTGTCATACTGCAGAGCTTCTGCCTCAGCTCCAGCCTAACCCTGCTCTCCTCAGCTCCAAACCAGCCCCCTGCAGCCTGTCTCCAGACACCCTCAGCACAAGTTCCTCTGCAGCCTCCCTGCAGGATCCCTTCAGGCACTGGCAGCAGCTCTGAGGTCCCCTGAGAGGCTTCTCCAGGCTGCACCCCCCCATTTGTCCGAGGTGGTACCAAGCCCAGCTTCACCTACCCCTTAGCTGCCCCACGGAGCTGGAGCAGACACTGGAGCCTGCCTCAGGCTGCCTGCTCTCTGCTTCCCAGGAGGGAGCCCTCCCTGGGCACAGCCTGCCCTGCTGCACCTGCTGGGGAGCTTTGGGCTTGCAGAGTGAGCAGGGAAAGCCATGCTCAGATGTTGCCTTCACTGCTCCCCAGCACACGGTGTGAGTGTGGCCATCAGCTCCTCACCCTGGCCACGTTCCAGGGCTGCCAATTAAACCTTCCTGGACGTCTCCATTAGAGTCTGAAGCACACTGCTGGACACGGTGGGACCCAGCACAGATTTACATTTCCATTTCTCTCCACTGGCTATAAAAGGAGTCTGCTCTATCCTGGCTCTCTCACATGCAGACATCTCATTTTTATGTGCAAATGTTAGGATAAATGAATCTCATCCCAGGCTCCTGGGAACAGAGAGGAGGAGAACCAAGCCCAATATAATGAAAAGGTTTACCCATAGCTGAGCCTGGAGGAGGGAAATCAGGCAGGGGAAGAGAAGAGAAGAGCCCAGAACGTCAGAGAAGGGACAGCAAATTCTCCTGGTGGTGCAGCTGTCAGGAGCAAATTGGGCACTAATTAGGAGTCTGTTTAGAGCAATAAGGGAACCATCCACAGCCAGAGATGCAATCAGGGCCTGGGTCAGCTGGGACACAAATCCCTCTGCTGGGCACCCAGCACCTGCCTGCTCTCCGGGGGCAGAAAAGCCACCAGTGGAAGGTCTGCAGAGCCAGGCCAGGCTGCTGCTGCCCTTGGTGCTTGGAGGAGAGCTGCAGAGCCTCTGCTGGAATTGTTCCCTTGATCCAGCAACAGCACAGGGTCAAGGAGCAGCTCATTTGTGAGGGTCGAGCATGGCACAGAACCTTAGGGGCTGGAAGGGACCTCTGGAGACTGTCACAGAACCACAGAACCTTAGGGGCTGGAAGGGACCTCTGGAGACTGAGTCACAGAACCTGAGGGGTCCAAAGCAGGATCCCCAGGGCAGGTCACACAGGAATGCATCCAGGTGAGATTTGAAAGGCTCCAGAGAAGGAGACTCCACAACCTCTCTGGGCAGCCTGCTCCAGGGCTCTGTCAGCCTCACTGTAAAGAAGTTTCTCCTCACGTTGAGGTGAAGCCTTCTGTGTTGCACTTTGGGAGTCCAAGCCCCTGGACACACTAGCAAGGGTAGGGTTTTCCCAACCACCCCTCAGGATGGGGCTGTCCTCCCCTGATTTCAGCCTCATTTTGCATCCACTTCTCGAAACAGAGGCCCCTGAGTCATGCTTCAGTGCCTCCAGGTTCCACAGGGCTTGGGACATGGACTTGCAAGAAGAGGACTCCCTTCTACCTGGAGGCAGTGAATAAAATGCAGCCTGTGAGGCTGACACTTGAGTGGTGCATTTCCTGCAGCAGGCCAAGGGGCAGGTCTGGATCACATCAACAGCATTCCAGACCTGAAGGATTATTCAAGACCTGAAGGTGTTTTAGAGCCTGGAGCCCAAGGTTGCTGTGGCACCCACGTGAGGAAAGCCTGGCAGGGAGGGTATCAAAGGGAAGAGCTGAAATTTCTCTGCAGATTAAATCATTAGAGAGGAACTGACATGAAAGACAGGGCTCCTAATGAGGGAAGAGCTGAAACCATGTCAGAAATTAGTCATGGTTTGGGAAATTAGCCTGCCCTGTCACTTGCTGTCAGATAATTGGTGCTAAGTTAACCTCCTACATGGACTGAAGCCTGCAAACCAAGCACTGGTGGTGGTCCAGGCCCTGGGTGGAAGTGCATTAACAATGGTTAATTCCCCCCCTGGCCCCAGCAGCTGAGCTGCACAGCCCCTGGTGGTTTGGGGTCTGCTTTTGAAGCCAGCACTGCTGTGGACTTCAAGGAAAATGAAACTGAGCTGCCCTAGCTGCTGGGCTCAGCTCAAAAGGGGACCAAAGCCTCTGCCCCCAGACTGCTCTGGCTTTCTGCAGCACAGCTAATTAAGAGGCAGTGCTGAGAGGTGCACGAGTTGCTCACACATCCTGCTTCCAGGCAGCCCCAGCACACAGCCCTGCACAGTCAGCAGCTGCTTACAGCCCTTTTGTCCTCAGCTGTGAGATCCCCTGCCAAGGCTCTGCTCTCAGACTGCTCTGAGCTGGGCTCCTGGCTCTGTCAGAGCCTTGGGCTGCTCTCACTGCCCCTGTGCCCACTCCCTGTTTGAGACAAGGGGCAGGAAGGGCTCTCTGATGTTGGGTTGCACAAGAGCAGGGGAAGGAGATGTTGTTCAGTGCTTTGGAGATGTTCCATGCTTTGGAGATGCTGTTCAGTGCTTTGGAGATGCTGTTCAGTGCTTTGGAGATGCTCTTCAATGCTTTGGAGATGTTCCATGCTTTGGAGATGATGTTCAGTGCTTTGGAGATGTTGTTCCATGCTTTGGAGATGTTCAGTGCAT
>WBNM01029557.1:3056-23568 GCA_013399055.1 Ramphastos sulfuratus
AGAGAGAGAGAGAGAGAGAGAGAGAGAGAGGTAGGTAGAGATAGAGGTAGGTAGAGACAGGTAGGTAGGTAGGGAGAGACAGGTAGGTAGGTAGGTAGAGACAGGTAGGTAGGTAGACAGACATAGATAGATTAGATAGAGATAGCACACCCTGGACAAAGTGTGTTATTGCCCTGTGAATGTAATGGTATGAAAGGTTATCATTTTTTGTTTGTGATATAAGGATGCTGATATTAATCATCTACATATCTATATAAAGAAAAGGAGGATTGTGCAGGTTTAGTTACGTAGTGTGGTGGTTTAAAAGTGCTATTTTAGCTTAGTGTCCTAATTATAAACAAGAAATAGGAACATTCTAGAGGTGTTGCATAGCAAAAAAAAAAAAAAGATAGTAACAAGTATATAAAATAGGGCATTGGACATAAAAGAAAAATAATAAGTCTAGGTCATTCCATTTGTGTGCTGGTTCAGTATAAAGCTTGCTGCACAAACTGTTCTTCATTTTCCCTTCTTCACTGTGGCTGCTGGCTAGTCCCTATGCATGGTTTCACTGACCTTGGCTGAGGCTCTTGTTTATAGCTAAGTAGATGGCATCAGTGGAGCCTGATTTCTTTCTGGGGAGAAAGCTGTTTCCCTGTTCCTTTGTCCAGAGGTTTGTGGGTTTTGGTTATTTTTTTGTATGCTGTTTCTGCACTGTAAATATATTTTGCACATATTGTATTTTATGCTTTCAGATTTTTAGCTTGCTTGTAAAAGCTTCATTTTGCTTCCAAACTTGCTGAGTTAATCTGGTGATTTTATTTTGGGGGGTAATTTTGACCCACCACATGCATTTTTTGTTTGTAGGTGCCTGAACACTGCAAGTGTGGAGGGGTTAGCCTTAAAAATATTGAAGTTAGTTATTAAGTAACTGGCTGCACAACCTCATTCAAATCAATGAAATGCTTTGAAAGCAGACAGTGATTTCTCTATCTGGATTCATCCAACAGTTGTATTTATTTCCTGTTCTGTTTTTTTTTTTTTTTCCCTAGTTATCAGGAAAGCAGCAAGATAAATGATTTTTGGTCAACTAAGCAATGGTTAGGATGATTTGCCACTGATTTGCCATGTAGTCAATGGGTATACATTTCTATGGGGAGAGACAAATACTGGGAGCTTTGCACGTGTGTCTTAAGCACTGGAAAGGAGTAAATCTGCAAGCTGCATCAGCTCTTTCTCTTAATGAGTTCTGATGATGATTTGATTCTCTCTGCTTCACAGAATAAGGATGTTTGCTCAGCTGTTAACCACGAAAGACACCGTCCATGAGGATATTCCTGTGTGCAGAGGTGTCCATTCCACAGCTCTCTTACCATGCAGATACAGTAGGTGATCTTTGTTTGGCTCAACTAGTCCCATCTGATTATATAAATGCTCAATATCAATCAAATTAGAGGTAAAAGTCCTACCAGTAGGTGCCTGAAATCTGTAAGTGTTCCATCTGTCCATTTTTTTTTGGTCCTCATTTCATAGAATCATAGAATGGTAAGGTTGGAAGGGACCTCAAGGATCATCTAGTTCCAACCCCCTGCCATAGGCAGGGACACCTCCCACTAGCACAGGTTACTCAAGGCCTTGAACACCTCCAGGGAGGGAGCAGCCACAACCTCCCTGGGCAACCTGTGCCAGTGTCTCACCACCCTCACTGCAAACAACTTCTTCCTAACATCCAGTCTAAATCTTCCCTCTGCCAGTTCAAACCCATTACCCCTTGTCCTGTCATTGCAAGACCTTGTCAATAATCTCTCCCCAGCCTTCCTGTAGGCCCCTTCAGATCCTGGAAGGCTACTCTATGGTCTCCTGGAAGCCTTCTCTTGTCCAGGCTGCAGAGCCCCAACTCTCTCAGCCTATCCTCATAGCAGAGCTGCTGCAGCCCTCTGAGCATCTTCGTGGCCTTCTCTGGACTGGATCCAACAGTTCCATGTCCTTCGTGTGCTGGGGGCTCCAGAACTGTACACAGTACTCCAGATGGGGTCAATAGATAGCTTAGGAAATAGCCCAAATCTGGCTACATAGGCTGGAAAAGCATGGGCAGAAATCACAGTGCCAGCTTCGCCAGCATTTTTCCTATGCTAACATTTATTATGATTTAGCTCCTACCAGGAAGTTTTGTACAGAAACAGTTTGAAGTTGGAAAAATCTCAAATAAAGACTTGGCAGAAGAAATAAAACCTCTCCTGTCAGCAATCATAAAGTAGTAGGCAGACATTGAATTTTAGTGTAGGATTAAATACTTGTTCTGACTGCATTCCTCCTAAATAATCAAACCTACCCACCAGATTGTATTTGGAAGCACTTACTAATGCAGTATGCTTGCTTTTTTTTTGTTTTTCTCCCCTAACTGTTTAGAAAAATGACTGAAAGTTTCAAGATGAGGCAACATGAATCATAGTCTTCAGCTGCTGTTCACTTTTGTGATTGATTTGCCTTCTTCCTACGTTGCGTTTAGTCACCCTGGGAATCGCTGAGGCCGTTTCGCCCAGGAGCCATTGCTGAGATTCCCCTTGCAGCAATGGACTTGGATAAACCATCCGTCTGGGGATCCCTGAAGCAGAAAACTAGACCCTTCCTGCAGAACCTGAGTGTGAAGAAAACAAAAAAGAGGTCTAGCAAAATGGTGGAGAGGAAGGTCCACTCCTTGGACCGACGCCTCAGCTTGTCAGTGCCAGACATGCTGGAGGTGGAGACTCTTACAGAAGAAGAAACGACTTACTCAAGTACTCAAGTGTTGTCGAGCTGCTCCCCCAAGAGCTTCTCCAGGTCTGTGATGTCCCTCAAAAGCAGAAGTGCTTCTGTGAGGCCAGCAGCAGAGGACTGGCCGTGGGCTTCACAGCAGGCGACAGACAGGGAGGTGCCAGTCCCCAGCCCGGACGCACAAGTCGTGGGCAATGCGGCGGCGGAGGCAAAGAGGCGATCCAGCAACGATCTCTTTGAGCTGCTGCAGAGGGCCCGGCTGAGCACCGCCACTCTGACAGACGAGGGGGCAGAGGTGGGTGCTTGGGCATCAGCTTGGCTGCCTCATACTTCTCTTTAACTGTCTGGGGTATGAGGGAATAGAGGAGAGTGCCCTATTCAAGGGATGTATATGGGATTAAAATAAGCGTAAACCATAGATGATGTACAAGTTATTGGAGACTAATTGAGATAGCCTTTCTGTCAGTGTGGAGCTGCAAAGTGACCCTGCTCCATTCTGATTTATTTATTTTGGTTTTTTTTTCATTCTGGAGAGGTTATATTTTAGATTTTTGGGATCTGTTGGAATTTCTTGCATAAGGCAATAGTTTTTGCAGCTCTCTGAGCTGTGAAATGAGCTCCTGGAACGTTTTCTGGAGCATTCTTTGCAGTTAATGTAGCTTTACCAAGATTGCTCTTACCATCACTTTGCCATCACCAATCAACTTACCATCCACTCACTCAAGATCTCTTGAAGGCAAGAGGTGAAAGATGACAGGTGAGTGAGGTGAGCTCCTCTGCCTGAAGTTAATCATAGCAAGCTTGTGATGGAGAGCAGTGAACATGCAGCATCATGCTCATGGTTGTCTTCTGGTTTTGCTCTTAATTCAAAATGTTTCTTCTGCATTCCCTATCTTGTCCTCCTCTTTTCCTTTCCTTTCCTTTCCACCCCTCTGCCTCTGGGATCAGTGTTTCTGTGTCTGGATATAACGAACAAGAGGATTCAAGTCCAGTGTGTTTCAGATGTGACATGAAACTGTAATTCCTTCCTGCCCTGAGTAAAGTGGAGAACCCTATGGTGTTGCATGGTGGCTTTAGAATACCAACAGCAGGTGAAGACTGTGGCTACATGAAATATTCATACTTTATTTATGTTGGGTGCAAGTGTTAACTCCTCCTGTTGAGTTTTCCCTGGGAATGTTAGATTTTGAACTTTTTTTCTGAGGCCTTTTCAGCCTTAATTTAGATGTTGGGAGTTGTAGTAACTGCTTTCTAGAGTCACCTGAGATGCAAAAATGGGCAATAGACACATTGGTTTGAAGTCCTCCCTTGAGAGTGGTGGTTTCACAAGTTAATTAATATTTAGGTTTGGGGATTTTTAGGTTTTTTTTTTTGACTGCATGTTCAAAGTGATGGTTGGTGCTGCTTATGGGGAAAAAGGTTTTTTTCTGATCTAAAGCTGCTTATTCTGCAGCTCAGAAGTCTGTGTATTGATATCAGTGTTAATCTATTGTAATGCAGTGTCAGACTGGTAGTTCCTGACCATCACTTCCAGTTTAGTGTTGCTAAATGCTTAACATAATGGCTTCAGCTCACTGGGGTTTATAAATATGTGCAGGGTGGGTGCCAGGAGGCTGGAGCCAGGCTCTGCTGGGTGATGCCCAATGACAGGCAAAGGGGCAATGGGTGGGAGCTGAGGCATAGGAAGATTAATGTAAACATGAGGAGGAATTTTTTGACTGTGAGGGAGAGAGAGCCCTGGAACAGGCTGTCCAGGGAGGTTGTGGAGTCTCCCTCTCTGGAGATATTCAAAACCCACCTGGATGCACTCCTGTGTGATCTGGTATAGGAGATCCTGCTCTGGCAGGGAGTTGGACTGGATGAGCTTTGGAGGTCCCTTCTAGCCCCTGACATTCTGTGGGTGTATCATTATTCAGAGTTCTGTATAGGAAAGATACCTAAAATAATACAGAATTTTCTTTTTGTGCATGAACTTGACTCAGAAGTTGTAGCAATTCAGTATGCAGTGGATTGAACATTATGAACATGACATTTTAGGAGCTTTTCCAGGTTGCTTTAAAGATTTCAACAATTGTTTTTGTTGTTGTACACCAGAAACTCTAAAATTTCCTTTGGCAGCACCAAAGTTAATCCTAAATCCTATTTTCACAGAACTGCAGAATGTTAGGGGCTGGAAGGGACCTCCAAAGCTCCTCCAGTCCAACCCCCTTGCCAGAGCAGGATCTCCTGTACCAGATCACACAGGAATTTTGAATGTGGGCAAATTAAATGCTTTCAGAGGAAGAAGTTACCAATATGGTGATGGAATAGCTTAAATTCAGGTTTCCATCACAGTCTGAATCTGGCTGATTCTCTGCAGGATTTAAACCTTTCCCAGAATGGTAGTTTTTGTGTTGTCATATTATCCATCATTTAGTATTTGCTTTTATGGCAAAGTAGCTTCCTATGTGAGTATCCTACCTTCTTCTCTATAATCTGCCTCCAATTCCAACTTGTAGGTGCAGATTTTTAACTTTTTTTTTTTTAATAAAGAATGAAGCAAAGAAGGGTAGGGATAAGGAGTACTGATTAACCATAGTTATTTTGTAAGTTTGATTCAGTAAAATAATATTCAGCTTTTCCTGTAGCTCATTGAACAGCTATAAAATGTGTGCTCCATACTTTTGATGGGGCCAGTTTATTACTGGCTTCCTGATAGTGAGAGAGCACAACAGCAGCTTGCATCATTCTTTTTGTGAGCATCAGTCACTGTTCAGTGAGGTAAATCAGAAGGAAGGCAGATCCTTGGAACAACACAAACTAAAAAAAAAAGAAAAAAATGAAGGTTGAGGTTTTGGGTTTTATTTGTTCCCCCCCTGAATTGCTTGTCACGTGCCACCTACTCGTTTCCTGGTTACCTTTGGTCACTGAATGCCATCAGATCCTTTCCCAGCCTCATGCATGAGCTCAGTGTGGGTTTGTGGTTTTTACACTCATCTAAGCTCTCAGTGCAGAGCTGTCAGTGCTCAGTGTGTGCCATCTTCAGTAAAGGCTCTTGCCAAGGGACCACATTTCCATTTGCTGAGGGATTTGCTTTATCTGTTTATCTGCAGCCTTGTTAGGCAAACATGAAAGGGGAAGAATCAACTGAAGTTTTGCTGAACCCCTTCACGACCAATTCAGGTTGCCACTGAGGCTGGTTTTTGCAGTGGGATTTTGTCTGTGGTCACACATCCTCACTGAAGTGCTTTAACACCTCAGGCTCACAGGATGTCAGGAGTTGGAAGGAACCCAAAGAGATCATTGAGTCCAACCCCCCTGCCAGAGCAGGACCAGACAATCTAGCTCAGGGCACACAGGAACACATCCAGACAGGCCTGGAAAGGCTCCAGAGAAGGAGACTCCACAACCTCTCTGGGCAGCCTGTGCCAGGGCTCTGGGAGTCTTACAGTCAAGAAATTCCCCCTTGTGTTGAGGTGGAACCTCCTGTGCTGCAGCTTCCATCCATTGCTCCTTGTCCTATCCCAGGCAGCAGTGAGCAGAGCCTGTCCCCTCCTCCTGACCCCCCCAGCCCTCAGAATTTTTAAACATTGATTAAATCCCCTTTCAGTCTTCTCCAGCCTAAGCAGCCCCAGGTCCCTCAGCCTCTCCTCATCAGGCAGTGCTCAGTCCCCTCATCATCCTCATAGCCCTCTGCAGGGATCTCCCTCCAGCAGATCTCTTTCTCTCTTCAACTTCTTTGTGTTCTTACCAACGCCTTGCAGTGAGTCCCTGGCGACCCAGAGCCTTGTCCCGTTGCTGATGATGCACTCTGTGCCCTTGTGTTTTGAATCACTCTTCTGCTGAGAAAAAAGAGGAGATAGATCTTGTCAGTCTTATCAAGAGGCACATTTGATTGATGTATCTGAAGCAAGAGAGTGTGTGCATGTACTTGTTTTTACAGATGCATCCAGAACTGTGCCTGCTTGCTGGATGTGACCACATTTGTTTGTACTTTAAAGTTCAGAAGTGTCACTGTAGTTAGGTACAGATCAAGATCTCAGGCTCATAGTTTCAGTGAGGCTTTTGCCTCTATTCAACCACCTCACTGCAGTTAGCTACCTAGAATAATAGCAATTTACATTAAATGGAGCTGAAATGAAAAAAAATCAGGCTTGCTTATGTTAAGTTGAGAGCTTTGTTCAATCTCTGCCCATGTAATGCAAGTAAACAAAAGGCAGAATAAAGACAAAGCTCAGAACTTTGAGGGTTTGGGGTTTTTTTAATTATAAATGTTAACAAGCCAGCAGGCAGGGCACTTTTATTTTTATAATATCAATACAATTCTTTGATTCTATGTTTATACCATGTAAAACAAGCTGTAAAGAGAAACCATCATCAGTGCCAATGGTAGTGCCTGAAGGAGATTCCTGTGAAGCTAGAGACTGTGAGAAATGCTGAGTTTAATGCACACAAGTGAAATTTTATGCATGCTAGTCAGGAAATTCAAAGTTAAGGCTCCCTTAGCAGCTGTAACTCAGCTCTGTTGTGAGAGAAAACTCTTCTGCTGCTCTTTATGATGATAATTTTTTGCTACTTCTAATGTTTTTTTGCAAGGTGGCCAAGTTACTGCTGCTGTGGGAACCGTAACGTTAAATTCTGTCCGGCATGCAAGTGAAATTTTACTTGCAGTGCTGGATTAGTTTGCTTCCTGCTAGGCAATACATGTGTTTGGAGAGAGGAGGAGGAGGAGAATTACAGAAAAACATATTTATAGTTATTTCAACCTATCAGAATCTCTTAAGATTTATGACCTTTGGTGATTCTGGTTTTTTTCTCCCCCATGTTTGCATAGCTCACCACACAATGCAGCTCTCATCTGAAAGATTTGGACGTTACCACACTGCACATAACAACATTTTCACAGGAGGATCCAATTCCAACTTGTGTGCATTTCTGTAGGCTGCTATTCATAGCATGAATGTTTGTATTCGTGTGGGGTTCTGATTGTCCTGCATAGGACCAAAAGATTTGCCCAGGCATGTAGGTCCTCTCCACCTAAAAAGATGGTCATAGATTGTTCTAGTGGTTGTCACCATCCAAAACTGGTGGTCATAGATTGTCCCAGTTGACCTCTCCACCTGAAATGATGATCATAGATTGTTCTAGTGGTCCTCAACACCTATGATAGATTCATAGAATGGTAAGGTTGGAAGGGCTAGTAGTCAAAATGGCATCAGAAGTGTCTTGTCCAATGAATCTCTTCTTCGTGTTCAGTCTAGATACTGTTACTCTGTGGCCTCAAGTTTTTGGATGAGTCAGTATTTAGGAAGAATGTTAACTTCCTCTGCTGTGCTAGGCACTAGATTAAAAAAAATCCTTTGAATCTTCCAGTTACTGCAGAATGTAGGGGGAAGTACTTATCCAACATATATTCTCCCTTTCCCTTCTCTCACAAAAAACAAACCCAAACAACAAACCCAACCAAACCAAACTTTTCCTGGACGTTGTTTCGTGTGATGAAGAAAAAAAATTGCAGTCAAGTGAGTGAGTAAGCAGCTCTCCACCTCCAGGATATTGCTGCTGCAGCCACCATTTCTTTGTTTCAGCTTCCTAAGGACACTTGGAGACTGAGCAAATAAAGTTTTGCTCAGGGGTAGGAGTCAGCATTGCAGTGTTGACAGATAAGTCACCAGCTGCAATGACCTTTAGGCATCAGGAGTGCTTGTGGTAAGGACCTTCAGCACTGAAAGCAATGGGAAGGAGAAAAAAGTATTCCAATAGCTGGAAGCATGCAACATAGCTTTTTATATTAATCTCAGGAAATTAAGTGGAGTTACTGTAAAACAGGAAAAAGAAATGTTTGTCTAAATTATGGAGGGGAAGGTTCTGTAAGCAGAAGTAAAAGATTTTGTAACACATGTGAGCACTCGACTGACACTAGAAGCATTTTCTTGATTTTTATATTACTGTTGTCTAATTCACTGTGCTCTTTGTTTATAGTATCCATGTGGAGAAGTGGATCTAGACTCTTCCATAGCATCTCAGTTTTTTGGTGATCAAATGGTAAGCCCTTTCATTTCAAAGCATTTTGAAACTTGACCAGAAGCACAACTTATTTTAGCTGTAGGTTCTTCGCTGCTTACAAGTTACAGCAGGTGCAGAGAACTTCTATGGGATTAAACTGGCAGAGGGGAGGTTTAAACTGGATGTTAGGAAGAAGTTCTCTACAGTGAGGGTGGTGGAACACTGGAATGGGTTGCCCAGGGAGGTTGTGGCTGCTCCCTCCCTGGAGGTGTTCAAGGCCAGGTTGGATGAGGCTTTGAGTGACCTGTGCTAGTGGGAGGTGTCCCTGCCTATGGCAAGGGGTTGGAACTGGATGATCTTTGAGGGCCCCTCCCACCTAAACCATTCTATGATTCTATAGATGTCTCCAGTGTGTTGTTTTTTTTGTGTTTCTTTTAATTTAAGCTTTTCAATTGTTTAGTGGTGGTTTTGTGTTTTTGTTGTTTGGTTTGTGGTGCTTCTTTTTTTTTTTTTTTTTTTTTTTTTGGTNNNNTTTTTTTTTTTTTTTAGTAGTGCAAAGCAGTTTTAAATGTTTTAAACAGACATAAATGTCCTGGATTTTTGTGATGCATTCTATAGCTTCTCTACTTTATTGGTAATTAATGAAAGCAGAAGCATAAATGTTCAGTTGGCAGTCCAGGAACAATAAAGACAGCTTGAATTGACTTGGTTTGATAGCAAAACCTGTTTTAGGGCAGTGTGAAAAGACAGCAGTTCTGATATATACCCTTCTTGTGTAGAGCATATTTGCCTATTCCAGTTAAACTTCTCTACCTTTGCCCCCTGATAACCTCTCAAGTGCTGTCCTGTGGTTGTTTTCACTGAACATGATGGCTGGATGCTGCTGCTGATCTGTGTAACCCTGGCAGCATCTCTGATGAACAAAAATCCTCTGGAGTCTGCTACTGCAAAACCTCACAACTAGCATTGCCCACTGCTGCATTTCTCTCTTAGAACTGGATAAAGAAACACTGCTGCTTAGCACCTGTGTGAAATGTGTGCTTCCTCATGAGGTCATCAGATGAGCATAGCTGGGCTCAAGGATCCTTGTGGGTCCCTTTCAACTTGAGCTATTCTGTGAATACACAAGAAACACCTAGAGGAGAAGAAATGCAGTATGTTGGAGGGCTTTGCAAAAGCAATGCTTGCATTTGTGATTCTTAATCTTATGACCTAAAGATAAGGTATAACCCTCCTCGTGTTACCCCTGGCATTATTGAATGTATCAGGTGCTGATAATTAGCTCCTTGCATCATGGAACAAAGCCTGGGAAGGAAATGTTTTGGGGGTTGTTTGGTGGTTTGTTTGGTTTTTGTTTTTTTTTTTTCTTTCTGTAAAGGTTACCCTAAGGAAATGCCAGAACTTTCTCTCTGCAAAACTGGGAACACCTGCAAAGGTTGCCCTAAGGAAATGCCAGAACTTTCTCTCTGCAAAACTGGGAACACCTGCAAAGGTTGCCCTAAGGAAATGCCAGAACTTTCTCTCTGCAAAACTGGGAACACCTGCTTCATTCACGGGCCCCTTTCAGGAGGTGCTCAGTGGTGACTGATTTCTTTGTTCTCCTTAGGCTGTAGAGGAAGCAAATGATTGCTTGAGTGATCTGCCCAGCCCCTTTGCCTACCTGCTGACCATCCATCTGAAGGAAGGCAGGAACCTGGTTATCAGAGATCGCTGTGGTAAGCTCTACCTTTCAGCTCATTTCCTTTGAAATTCACACAGCTCTCCTTTCACTGACTTCAGTATAGCTGCAGTTGGATTCTTATCTCTCCTGCAACAAGTCATTGACAGGTGTCCCCTGCTCAGGTCAGAGCACTCAACGATTGAGTTTATCCACCTTAGATACACAGAGGAGGGAGCTGCCCTCTGCTTTCTGCCCTTCTTCACTGACTGCACAGCCTCAAAGCACCTTCCTGGCTGGACTTGACACCTGTGCCTATTTGGGAGCTGCAGGGTGATCAATCTTGAGAAATTCTATTTGAGCAAAAATTCAGTCTTGAGAAATTCTATTTGAGCAAAAATTCAATCTTGAGAAATTCTATTTGAGCTTCAAAAAAAAAAAAAATAGAGTCAAAGAATATTTGCAAACCTGTTAGATGGTGTAGATACTCTAGGGTGGCTTTTTTGGGGTTACCTGCAAAGATCTTTGTTAAAAGACAGACCATGGAGGAGCAGAGCTGTAAGGCAACAATTTTCTTTCTAGTTTAGGATGCAGTATAAGGAGAACAACATGAGAAAAATGAAAGGAAAAAAAAAAAAAGAAAGGTGGGGAGAGGGAAGAAAAAAAGGAAGAAAAAAAAAAAGGTGTTATCAAACAAATTGGAAAAGATTTGAGGAATTCCTGGAAAGACTGTGTGAAAGTGCCTGCTGTTTTCATGCCTCTTTCTCAGGCTGTTGCCACAGGGGATAAAAGAGTTGTTAAGGAGCCACTTGGTAGTTTCTCTGCCTGTTGCAGAGGGAAGATGTCACTCTGGCTCTGCAGAGACTTGTAGGGCTTTGCAACAGCAGCTGCTTGAGAATGTTTGATCTGAACATGTTAAGCAAGCTCTTCCATATGTCCACTCTTCCTGCTTTTTAGATTTGTTCTTTATGTCATATCTTTATATATGGGGAAATACTTTTGCATTGCAAAATATGTATGAGCAGTTTCTTTAATTTGAGATGAGGCAATAGGGTTTATTTAGTTTTCAAGAAAATAAACTCACACAGCTTGAAAGCCTATGAAGATTTGCACCTGGAGGGACCTGTATGGATTTAGAAACCTCCCATGGAGTGCTCATTGGGATTTTCCTTATCCATTATCTCAGTTAACTTTTTCCATGGTAGTTTTTCATGTCTTAAGCAAACAGTAAATCTTGGCCAAGTTTGTGCTCATTTTTCCTCCCAGCTTTTGGAAGGAATTGAATGGTTAGATTAAGATCTTGACTCTGTAAACAGAAGCATCTATTTCTTAACTGTGTGATGGTTCATCACATTGACTAGCAAGCTGCACAAGCCAGGATGCATACAACTGCTGGAAAAGCTGCTAGAAGTGAGCAATTACAGAGTAGTATTTCTACAGAAGGCAAGACATAGTTTGCTCTAGGCTGTGTTTTGTTGCATAGGGAAGAAGGTGCATTAGACAACACAGTGACACTACAAAAGAAGCATTTTGGTGAGTCTCTGTTGCTTTGTGGCAAATGATCACAGTGAAACAACATAAGCAAGTGGGGAAAAGAGGCGTTTTGGTGTGTGTCTGTTGCTTTGTGGCAAATGACCAGCCAGTAAATGAAGTATGTTAGGTGGTGCCTCGTTCAATAAAATCCCTACTTTTGGCACAGACACTGGGAGGGGGCAGAAATAGTGGCTTAATGATTATTCTTCAGTCACCACCGTGTTGCAGGTGGGTCCTTCAAACAAACCAACCAAAACGTGCTGCTGATTGCCTGATGCAGGCTTTAACAGGTCTCTGCTGTTGTACTGGTTACTTAAGATCTTTGTGTAACACTCAAGCATGACCTGCCATCAGCTGTGCTTTTTGCAACATGCTTTTAAAAGCAGGAAGTTGTCAGCTCTGCTCATCTCTCCAACATATGAAAACCTCAAAGAAAAACTTGTGGGTGAGAAGAATGTGACTTCCCTCTTCTACACCCACCAGATATGGCTGCTGCACTGGGGTATACCAGGCTGCTCTGAATAATCTGAATATAGGAACATGTCTGCAGACAGCATCTCCTGCAAGCCAGACTGTGGCTTGGGCTGAAGGCCAAGTCATCCTCATTCACGTTTTGGCAACAGCAACTCCCTAGAGCTATTGGACATTGTTAAAATTTTCTTCACTGAAAGGGTAATCAGGAGCTGGAACAGGCTGCAGTACCTGCAGTGAGGTTGTAGAGATGTTGGGGGCTGGTCTCTTCTCCCAAGGAGCAAGTGACAGGACAAGAGCAAACAGCCTCAAGTTGTCCTGGTGGAGATTTAGATTGGGTATTAGGTAGAAATTCTTCAATGAGTGGTTAAATGGAGGTGGGAGCTGGTCTCATCTCCCAAGGAACAAGTGACAGGACAAGGGCAAACAGCCTCAAGTTGTGCTGGTAGAGATTTATATTGGGTATTAAGAAGAAATTCTTCACTGACTGGTTAAGTCCTGTAACAGGCTTCCCAGGGAGGTCATGGAGTCGCCATCCCTGGAAGAGTTGAAGGGCTGTGTGAGGGTGGTGCTGAGGGCCGTGGTTTGGAGGTGACCTGGCGATGCTGGCGGTTGGAGGCGGTGATGTAAAAGGTCTTTTCCAAGCGGAAAGGTTCCCGATGCTGTTTCGGGGGTCCTGGAAGCGCCGTGTGCGGAGGGTGCCCTCTCGTGGCAGCTCCCTAAGCCTACCGCAGCCGCCGGGAACCCGAGTCGGTACTCGCTCCGCCACCGCCGCAGGGTTTGGCACTTGCCACCGCCTCTCCCCGCCCGCCATCGGGGGGTTTGGTGCCGTTCTACGGCTCCTTGCGACTCATCTGCGGCTTCATCTGCTGTCCGCAGTGCCCCGATTTCGGGGCTGGGCGAGGATGCAGCAGCGCTGTGCATCTGGTGCGCTTCAGCTCTGCAGCAACTTCTAGTGCAGGACATGATGAACAAGTTGGAATTGCAATTGGAATGTGCAGAGTAAAGTCTCTTGTACTGGTATAGAGTCTTGTACTGGTGTTCAGGCTCTGTTTCTGCCTATGTTTTGTCCCAGTGTAAGAAGTTTGGTTTTTTGTTTTTTGTTTTTTTGTTTTTTTTTTTCCTGTGTGTGTAGGTAAGTATATAAAAATAAATCAAAGATGTATTAAGAAGGAGAAATATTTCTGCCCTTTCTAATCGGTTGCTGGGAGCTCCTGGCTCTGCTCAGCAAATTTGCAGGGCTCTCCCTGGGAATAGATGTGGATATGAATAATATGTGCTTAACAATTACTAAGCAGGAGTTAATCATACTTGCCTGAGTAAAGGTGAGTGGTAGTTGTGCTGATAACTACAGACTCTAACATTAATATGTGACTTACTTTTTCCCAAACTTTCCAGGTGTTTTTTGACTTGCTATGTACTTATTATTCTTTCTAGGATATGTTCCCTTTGTGATTTAACTTCCTTCTTCACTTTAACAGAATTTTTTTAGTATTATTTGGGTTTTTTACCTCTATTAACCTCTGCTTTTCTCTGCTTTGCCTTTTGCCTGCTACTCTCTATAGAGTAAGAACCTGGCACAGCAGTATGTGCTCCCTGTTGCATCCTATAAAGTGCAGAAGCTATGGGGGGGAGGGGGAGGTATTGCTGTATTTCTTTATCTCTTATAAATGTGTTTACTCATTTATTTAAAATAGATGGGAAAGAAAAGTTCTCCACACAGCAACACCCAGTGTATACCTCAGCTAAAGTAGCAGAGTCTTGTTAGAACAAAGTCTTGGTTCTGCTAGAAAGGGGAAAGGCTCCAAAAAAATCCCTCTGTGGGTCAGAACTGCAGTGTGTCCTCTTGGAGATAAAGGATGAGAGTTGTGTTACCTGTTTGCCATCAGCTTGCTAAGAGTCTGATTTACTTGCTTCTCACTGAGGCATCTTGGAGTACAGTCTCATTAGGAGACTGTACTTATTAGAAGCTGCTTGAGTTATTTCTTCATCTCTTAAGCAGTGTGGTTACAAGAAATACATTTCTGAAATGTGATGTCAGCTGGTGAGTGACTGTGGCTGATGTCTTCTTTTTTTTATCCCTTCAACTATGTTACTCCAGTGTGAATTTTGTGTCTCTCTTGTCTGCATGGTTCTTGTTTTCTAGATTTTTATGTGATTTCTGTGCCACTTCTGTCTTTCAGATTTCCCTTGTTTCCTGTTTCTGCACTTCAGTTTTGCTCTCATTTCTTTCCTCAGTGTTTCAGCAGAATGTATAAGAGGAGCAGGGCAGGTTGCAGGAGCACGGCAAATGCTGTCACCTTTCTGGGTGCATCCTACCTCTCTGCACATCACCATCTGCTCTCACATCTAACACTAACCACTGCCAAAGTGTCCTGAAGCTGGCAGAAAGGCTGTGCTGCTTTGCTTCATGGGGTTCTGAAGCTGGCAGAGAGGCTGGGCTGCTGTGCCAAAGCTCAGTTTCCCAGGGGAAAGATAAATTTAAAGGAAGGGGACAAAACACCCCACACTTTTAACTTTAAGCAGTAATGAACCTGCAGCAGCCTGGGCTGTCCACTGCCTGATTACCAGGGACGTGTTTGTGCTGCTCTGGGTGTTTGTCAGCTTAGAGCAATTCCATTGTTTGGAATGCAGTCGCTGGGAGCAATTAGTCTGAATCACTCCCTGCAAACACACTGATTAATTTAGACTTTCTCTGGTTTCAGGGTATCTGCAATTAGATCATTAGTCCTTCAAATTTATTAATTATCGAGATGTATTAGGCAACTTTTCACACTTCTCTTTGAAAGGCTTAATCATGGCTAATTTACAACTGCTAAGGATTTGGATGGTGCTGAGTACTTATTTTGATGTTGTCTGGATCCCATGTAGCTCTGCCTACAAGAGCTGGTGCTGCAAGCCTTTGTCTGTGCCAAGTTCAGTTTCTGGATGTGCAGAATGTGTGTCTGAAACTCCTTCCTTTATACAGTGATCCCTGCGAGCTAATCCCTCTGGGATTGGCCGTGGTAAATGGCTGCACTGAGATAGGAACCTCAGGAAAATAGATTTGAGTTCAAACAAAAGCAATTAATCCACAGCCACCTTTGGTAAATGAATGTTAAATTAGGAAATATGGGATGGCAGAACATAAAGAATACACAGGACCTGTAGACTATGCAATGACTTTTCTTTTGTAGGTGGTGGTGATTTAGGAGGTTTCTTACACTATTCAAGCTTTATTAGTTGTCAGAACTGAGTCTTAGGGTGGCAACTGCCTGCATTAATTAAAGAACCATAGAATGGTTTGGGCTGGAAGAGACCTTAATGATTATTGTAGTTCCAACTCCGCCATGGGCAGGGACACCTTCCACTAGACCAGGTTGCTCAAAGCCCAGTCCAGCCTGCCCTGCAACACTTCAAGGGAGGGAACACCCACAATCTATCTAGGCAACTGCTTCCTGTGCCTCACCACCCTCACAGTAAATAATTTCTTCCTTATATCTGTTCTAAACCTGCTCTCTTTCAGCTTGAAACTATTACCTCTTAACACTACACTCCGTGCTAGACTCCCTCCCCAACTTTCCTGTACGCCCTCTTTGTGTAGTGGCAGGCTACTATAAGGGTCTATAAACCCTGAGTGTGTCTTTCTGAGACCCCCTATAAGGAGTCAAAGACTTGAGAACACAAGAAGGTGCACTGATTTACACCTGTACTGTCTCATAACACAAACTCCTTAGTGCAGCCTAGCAATATTAAGGTACCTTCTGTCCTGGCCTTGTGCTCTCCAGCGTGTTCATACCTGAGCCCCACATGGGAATACACCATTCAACTGGACTACTTTTTGCTACAGGCAAATCTGTTCCTTGTGTCCTTGTGTCCCTAGGGTACATCATGTGGTGTTTTGGAAGAGCCTTGCAGTTTTCCTTTGTTCCCTGAGTGTTTTAAAAAGGCTGTGTCTGAAATGTCTTGCGTAGAACGTTCTGCGTCTGCCTCTTTCGCTCTGATTCCCAGTTTAGGCTTCCCCCCCCTCCACCCCCTTTTCACCCATCAATTTTGGGATTACATACGTTCTTCACACTTCTCTGGTCTTTTTTGGGTTTATTAATGTTTTTGTTGTGATAGGTTTTTCTTGGTTTGCAGGGTGGTTTTTGTTTGTTTCTTGATTTATCTTCCCTTGGAACCTATCGGCGATGCTTGTTTCCAAGCAATGTTTCATTTCCATCTGGCCACATAAAACTAGCTGGGCACAAAACTTTCCAAAATTATCTGAATTTACTGCCAGCAGAATACTTCTTTTTTTTTTTACCCCTCCCCTCCCCTGGATTTCCCCTTTTAGCCTTGATCTCTGCTATTTCACTACAAGAATATAGTGCTTTTCCACTTGAAAGGAGAAGTGTGTGTTCCATTTTAAAATGCCTTTTAGTCCTCGTTGTAAATAACTTGTAGTAGTTCTATTTCTAGGCAGATTTGTAGAAAAGAAAATATTCTTTACATGCATATAAAACAAACCCTTCATTTCCTCCTTCAGATTAAAATTCAGGTTTTGAACAAAAAAAAAAAAACAACAACTTTAAGATGGTCTAGGTTATATTTCACACTGTTCTTTGATTTTATTATTTTATTTTAATTTTTTTTTTTCCAGGACTTTTTAGGCATCTTGGTAATAATATGTAAGTAATGAGACTTGTTTCATATCCTACATTTCCAGTAAGTTTATTCCTGTAAAGTAGTGTGGGGTGTGAAATTATATCTGGTTTTCTGGTTTTGTGTGGTTTTTGGTTTTTTTTTTTCTAGTGATGAGGAGTATTAAACACAGCTGATGAGATCCATCACTCGGTAGCTGCTAGAGGGCAGCAGTATCCACTTAACAAAACCATTAACAGTTTCTTGGGCCTAAACCCTCCCCTGCTGCTGAGTCCCAGCAACTTCTGCTTCCTGAAGCTTGTTGAGGTTTTAGCTGACGTTTAGTCTGCCAGCGCTCATTGCTTTTTAGTGTGACTGGAAGAAATTAGAAGGAAAATAGGCATTGCACAAATTCAAGGGAGCATCGCTGCTGAGACATATGTTCTTTCTCTAACTGGGAAACAACTCACAGAATCACAGACACACACAGGTTGGCAAAGCCCCTCAAGATCACCAAGTGCAACCTAGAATCCTGCTCTGCAAGATTCACCTTAAACCATAGCCCCAAGCACCACATCCAAACCATCCTTAAATACATCCGGGCTGGGTGACTCCACCACCTCCCTGGGCAGCTCATTCCACTCCCTGATCACTCTCTCCATGAAAAACTTTTTCCTAATGTGCAATCTAAACCTCCCCAGCCTCAGCTTGAGGCCATTCTCCCTTCTTCTATCTCCAATTCCCTGTGAGCAGAGCCCAGCAGCAGCCTCTCCACAACATCCCTTCAGGTAGCTGTAGCCAGCAATGAGGTCTCCTCTCAGCCTCCTCTTCCTCATCCTAATCATCCCCAGCTCCCTCAGTCGCTCCTCATCAGATTTATTCTCCAGGCCCTTCCCCAGCTTAGTTGCCCTCCTCTGGACCTGCTCCAGCACCTCCACATCTCTCTTGTACCCAAAACTGAACACAATACTCGAGGTGTGGCCTCACCAGAGCTGAGTCCAAGGGCACAATCATTTCCCTGCTCCTGCTGGCCACAGCATTTTTAATCCAAGCCAGGCCACCATTGGCCTTCTTGGCCACCTGGGCACACTGCTGGCTTATAGTCAGCTCTTGTCTATTACAACCCCCAGATCCCTTTCTGGCAGGCAGCTCTCCAGCCACACTGCCCCAAGCCTGTAGCGTTGCTTGGGGTTGTTGTGACCCAAAAGTCCACAGGATGGAATCATATAATTGTAGAACGGTCTGGGTTGTAAGGGACCTCCAAAGGTCATCTAGTCCAACCTCCTTGCAGTCAGCAGGGGCATCCTCAAATAGACCTTTTTTAGAGGTCACCCTTTCTTTTTACTCTTACTGAGTTTGAGACTGAGAAGCAGATAACCCTGCTTGGTTTATGTATTATTTCCCTACATTTTGCTGTCACAACCTCATTGTCACTCTGTAACATTTACATTAACCTCAGACCATCGCACCTTGATTTTTCCCAAGAAAAATGTTTTTCTTGGCCTAAACTCTCAACTGATTTCCAGAGTAATAGGTCTCCTTGCATTGCCCCATTGACATTGCTGCAGCTGGTGTGACTGAGATGAATAGGTTCAAGTCTTGCATTGCTAAAGAGCCTGGGTGCATGTGCTTAAAAATTGTCTTGGCTACCTTCACTGGGAAATGGCTCCTAAAAAACCTTCTCTCTCTCTATTTTTTTTTTAATGGTCTAGATTCTTCAGAAGATTATAAATTTCTGTCATGCTTGAAGAATTTTCTTTTTTTTTGTTCTGTGACTGTCTCATCTCCACAATCACTGAGCACATTTTTGAAAAGTGGAGCTTTCTGGCTAGATTGTAGATTGTCTCTAATAAATAGCTATTAGTAGATCCAGGCATCCTTCCTTCAGGTCTCGAATCCAGAAGGCTTCCAGCCTTGAATTCAAAAGTAGTTAATAGTTTGCAGTCTTTGCTGTTCATCCCATTATGATGCTTGCCCACCTGGCTTATTTCTTATTCCTTATCTCCCTCTTTAACCTTTTTTTATCATCTGGATGTAATCTAGGGCTTCTTAAAGACAGGAATGGATACGGTGACATGAGGAGGTTGTAACCAGGTGGGGTTGATCTCTTCTGCCAGGCACCCAGTGACAGAACAACAGAACATAGCCTCAAGCTGCACCAGGGCAGTTTTAGGCTGGATGTTAGGAAGAAGTTCTTCACAGCAAGAGTGATTGGCATTGGAATGGGCTGCCCAGGGAGGTGGTGGAGTCCCCATCCCTGGAGCTGCTTAAGAGGAGGATGGATGAGGCACTTAGTGCCATGGTATAGCTAGTTAGAAGGGTTAGGTGGCAGGTTGGACTCACTGATCCTAGAGGTCTTTTCCAACCTGCTTAATTCTGTGATTCTATGAAGGAGGTACAGGAGCTTCATCAACATCCAGTAAGCAACTTGAGGGGAGCCTCGGAAAGCCCCAAAAGGGGCTGTGGTGCCATACGCTCCCCATCATTTCTCTCCTGGCCATCCAGCTCCATCCCAGCGAACTCCAGCGAGCCCTGGTGCGCGCCAGCTCCTGCCACAGAGGTGAGAGTCCATCTGTTTGGCGGCGCGGAGGCGTCAGCTCATCATTTGTACCATCCGGGAGCTGCCGACCCCTTTCCACCGCCTGCCTAGTTGAGATGTTCCCCCTCTGACAGGCAGACAGGCGAGCGCCGCCGAAGCCCGCGCCCCTCCCCAATTATTTTCCCTAACAATTAACACTGGTACTAACTTGACACCTTTTCCTTGTTTGGCTTTTGTAAACCATCATCCCTTTTTTTTTTTTGTTTTCCTATTAATTCCCGGCATTAATATATTTTTTTCCTTCCGCGCAAGTGCCGCCGCTCACCCGTGAAGCAGTTTGAACATTATGTAGCTGTCAAGATAGCGAGGGATTACCCAGTGTGCCTTGCTGGAGTAAGTGACACCACTGAGGCCCCGGTTTGAGATGTTTATTTTCAGAGTAAGCTGACAAGCATGAAGGCCTGATCCCAGAGTGGCAATCTTATTTAATTAAAGGCCTCTTTTTATTGGAGCTTTTTCTCTCTCACTCTTTTTTCCATTTATTTATTTATTNGAAATAGGTATTTGCTTAATGAGCACATGCAACATTTTAATCTGTATAAATGTGTGTAAATGTATATAAATATAAAGGAATTCTTCCTGTATAAGAATGATGGATAAAGTCTGGCTCACATGAGCAGTGCTGGGCAGCCATTTTCCCTCTTTTTATTTTCTTTTACTATATAACAATCTGGAAAGCTTTCAGGGCAATAATGCAATTGGGATGCTTACTTAGTGATAGTCTTCTTGCTTCCCATCCTTGGAGAAAGGGCCTCTAAATGGAAGGCAAAGATTAGGTTTTGGTGGATTTTATGGTGGTTATTGGTTTGGTTTCTGTTTGTTTTGGGTTTTTTGTTTGGTTGGTTTTTTTTTTTGTTTTTTTTTTTTTTTTTTTTTAAACGGGGGGAAAAAAAGACCAAAGAGGGGTGGTGGTGTTTTTTTAGTCCTTCCTC
>WBNM01029557.1:34173-54035 GCA_013399055.1 Ramphastos sulfuratus
TTTTTTTTTTTTATGTGCAATGCAGGTATTTTGAGTTGGTTGTTATGTTCCATGAGGGAGTGGAGGCAGATGAAGTGAAGGGCTTACGAGAAGGCTGGGGAGGGACTTTTTAGGCTGTCAGGTTGTGATAGGCCTGGGGGAATGGCACAGAGCTAGAAATGAGTAGATTAAGCCTGGATGTTAGGAAGAAGTTCTTCAGCATGAGGGGGGTGAGAGCCTGGAAGGGGTTGCCCAGGGAGGCGGTGGAAGCCTCATCCCTGGAGGTGTTTAAGGCCAGACTGGATGAGGCTCTGCACAACCTTGAACTAGTGTGAGGTGTCCCTGCCCATGGCTAGGGGGGTTGGAACTGGATGCTCCTTGTGGTCCTTTCCAACCCCGACTGATTCTATGAATGCAGTAGTACATTCAGCTCCCTACTTAGTAATAAACTGTTGTAATAGATGGGTAAAGCTGCTGTTGGAACTGTTTTACTAAACCCTTTCTCTGTTTCACTCATTCTCTTTGTCTTCTCCCTGGGTTCTCTTTGGTGTGATGGTTGGAACTCATGAATAGAGATGGTCAAGTCGGAAGAAGCGAACTTCATCCAAGGTAATCCATGTTTTCTCTTAAAAAAAAAAGTCCTCTCTTAACATCTTTGTGCCACCTTCTGAAGCAAAGTGTAAATACCAGAAAGCTCTGAAGGCTCAATACAACTAAATCCAACAGCAGGATTATTTTGTTTGGTTTTTTTTTTTTTTTTATGAGATGAGAAATTGCTGCTGTATTCCTATGTTGTAGGCCCTATTATAGTGGCTAGAGCCAGTGACAGTAAGATCCCACTCAGCAAAGAGCTTTAAAAATAAAGAAATTGGCTGTGCTAAGGAAATAGGTATAAATACATCAGAAAATAAAAAGGAGCTATGGGAAATTAGGCTCTGCTCAAGGATACCTGAAGGGTGGCCATAAGTTGGTGCTGGAGCTAAACCGTGTGTCTTCTGGTGCCTCTCTTTGGGTTGCCTCTCATCATGTGGGGAATTTGTGAGGCAATATTTCTTCTGGTTGCTCTTGTGAGTTTAGAAATTCCTTTTGGTTTTGGGATGGAGGCAAGCAAGGAGTTCTCATTACTAGCAGTGTAACAGGGTTTCCAAGATCTGTGTGTTGCTACGTATCTACAGAACTTCATTCCCTTCATCTTCTGTAGTATCCCTGAAGGCTTCCATTACTTTTGTATTCCTGTACTGTTCTATTTTTGCATTGGATTTTAACTTGTTTGGGAAACAGGGTTTGTTTTGTTTTGTCTTTTAAAAATTTATTTATTTCTTCTGTAATGCTTTACTTTTGCTGTTGACTCATAGAATCATAGAATGGTAAGGTTGGAAGGGACCTCAAGGAGCATCTAGTTCCAACCCCCTGCCATAGGCAGGGACACCTCCCACTAGAACAGGTCACTCAAGGCCTCCTCCAACCTGGCCTTGAACACCTCCAGGGAGGGAGCAGCCACAACCTCCCTGGGCAACCTGTGCCAGTGTCTCACCACCCTCACTGTAAAGAACTTCCTCCTAACATCCAGTCTAAATCTCCCCTCTGCCAGTTCAAACCCATTGCCCCTTGTCCTGTCATTGCAAGACCTTGTAAATAGTCCCTCCCCAGCCTTCCTGTAGGCCCCTTCAGATCCTGGAAGGCTACTCTAAGGTCTCCTGGAAGCCTTCTCTTCTGCAGGCTGTAGAGCCCCAACTCTTTCAGTCTGTCCTCATAGCAGAGCTGCTGCAGCCCTCTGAGCATCTTCGTGGCCCTCCTTTGGACCTGCTCTAAGAGTTCCATGTCCTTCCTGTGCTGGGAGCTCCAGAACTGCACACAGTAATGCTCATCCCATGTCTCTGCAGCTTAATATGTGGACACCACTGTGCTTACATGAATAGCAATAATACAGGGACTGCAGAACTCAGCACTCAGCTTGAGATGTATACAGTCTAACGTTGTGAAAAGCAAAATTTGGCTCTGATGAGAACACCTCTGCTTTTGAATTTTCTCTATGTAGCTATTGGTTTGTGCCTAAATAAATTGCATCATTAACCTTCTCAGGTGTTATGCCAGCAACTGTATTTTTGTCTATAGAAGTGCAAAATCCTGCCCCTTGGAGCTGGATGGCAGCAGGGTTGTGATCCCCAGATCCAGGCATATTGCAGCTTTTCCAGGGGTGCTCAGTGCAGAGAGCCACCAGGCATCCCTGAAGGCTCTGTGACAGAAAGTGATGGAATAATTGAAGAGCTTTTAGGTAAAGCTCTGGAAATGACTGGGCTTGATCCCCCCTTTTTCTCATGTGTGCACACAGCTGTCTCTTGTCACTGGTTTGCTTTGGCTTCTGCTTTTAAAACTCTGATCCTTGTTTGGCCAGAATAGCTAAACTTCCACCTTGGTTGCTGCCACAGCAGTGTTGTTTTGGGTCTTTTTGATTGTGTGATATATCTCATTGTATTTTGAATATTTTTTTTTTTTCCATACAGATTTTTGGACCTTTAGCTGTAACCCATACTCATCTTTCAGCTCTCAAGACTCTGGCTTCTGCCTCAGCATATTTTAAATTAAAACGAGGAGATGCTGGAGCACAGAGCTGAGTTAGAAGCGAAAGTATTGGTTAAAAGAGGAGGAAAAAAAGAGCTGCAACCCTGTGCTCTATTCTGTTCCAGTCACTAGAGGGTAGGAGAGCTTCAGCTCTTCCCAGGGAAGAAGACACAGTTCATGCTCGGGTGTGATCTCTAAAGAAAAGCTCTGTGACCATCCAAAGGCAGTAAAAATATTTCCCAGCATGCGCTGGAAAAATCTGACAAAGCAGTATTTCCTAGTTTATTGATTCTGCTACTGCACTAAAACACTAGTACTGTACATCAATAACCATCTTTAGTTAGGAAACTCTGGTCTGGGGAAGCAGTACTAGCAGTTTGTGGCAGAACATAAAGGCTGGGAAGAAAAATTGTGTGCATGGGGAATATAGGTGTCTAGGGAAGGCACAAGAGGTTATGG
Organism: Ramphastos sulfuratus; assembly: GCA_013399055.1. Taxonomy (NCBI): domain Eukaryota; kingdom Metazoa; phylum Chordata; class Aves; order Piciformes; family Ramphastidae; genus Ramphastos; species Ramphastos sulfuratus. The sequence continues at coordinate 37,174 of WBNM01029557.1, forward strand.
AAGAATAGCCAGAGACTATCATGGGGTAGAAAACAGTGTTGCTGGACGAGATAAAGACACAGGGAAAAGGAGGGCAGGGGAAATGGAAAGAGCTCTGTAACAGATGCACAAACTCGTCTCTTTTTTGGCTGCTGAGCTGGCTGGGGTTGATTGTTGCAGGAGCATTTGAGCAGCTGAACTGAGACAGATGTAAACTTCATCTCTGTTGGTTTAGGTGAATGAAAGTTTTGTGTTTGAAATAGCTTTCCTGGTTTGGTGTTTTCCCTTTGTTTCATTGTTTTGGTTTTTTTTGTTTTTGTTTTTGTACTGACCTATAGGTGACCTCTGCTGTAATATTTAGCTTTTCTTCTACACATACAGGGAAAATTTAAGGGTGGACAAAATGAGTATAACATGCACAGCTTTTTAAAGTGTGTTGCCTATATGAAAGAAATCTGTTTATACTTCAAATATGGACATTTTATGTTATGAGGTACCTCTGTGTCCTCAGTGAGTCTTTTCACATTGTTTTGGGGGATTCTGATTGACTCCCCAAATTCACTCCACTTAGTACCTCTGATGGTATTAATACCTGATGCAACTCCGTGGCAGGCTGGTGAGGGTGTTCAGGTATGCTGTTGTAGACACTGTGCCTTCTTTGGGTATATTTTTGGAGCTCCTTTGGTTTTCAAAGAGAAAAGCTGTGTTTCAGACAACAACAAAAAGAGCAGCAGTACCAACTCTCCAGTCTAGCTACAGTTGGCTTACAGATAGTCATCAGTCATCATAGATAGTATGCAGGAAAGAGTCCAGCAACCGAACATTGTCTTTTAAATCATTTTGGGGCAAAAGCTGCTGAACTGGATGATTTAACTATCTGTTCATTACAAAGTGTATATATATATATTTTTTTTTTTTTTTTTTTTCTTCCCTGCTACTAGAAGGGAGTCATCACACTTTTGGGCAGACTCCCAAGACATGGGCAGCACATCCAGATCCCTCATTTGTCATTGGGAGCTGAGAGCAACATTGTCCTCTGTGGGAGCTGTCACCCAAGAGTGCTGCTTTCTTCTTTCTCATGGAACGTGGCATGGCAAAGGGAAGAGGATGCTGTTAGGCAGTATTAATGTTTGCATTTGTATCTGTGTATTGGCAGGCTCTCCCCTCTTTTCTGTTTCTCTTTCTGGAGCTATCTGGGGTGCAGAAGGAGTTGGTAGCTATCTCTGCTGGAGCCCAACACACTGATGCTCAGTAGCCTTGTTTGTCCCGGGTGGCTTAAGCCTCACCCCGAGTGCCCTGCACGCTATTTCCAGCATTTGTACAGCTCAATAACCTTGAAGTGTTGAACATCTATGAAGCAAATAAGCAGGTTTGCTTGGGGTGAATTGACCCGCAGCAGTTGAGTCCTGAAACAAAAGTGACGCAATTGCCACCTTGATAGCCTAAGCTGATTGAATAAATTGGCTGAAAGGCTGAGTGGACCCAAGTGCATCTCAGCACAGGGGGAAAATCCCTCCTTCTCCTCTTTCTTTTTTTTTTTTTTTGTTCTCTGTGTGGGCTGCTAGGTTTCATTTTTGCCTGCCTCATTGTATTTGGCTTTCTCCCACAATACCCTGTGGGCAGCGACGCTCTCCAAGCGTTATGCGGAGCGGAGGGACTTGGTTGCCACAGGGTCACGCGTCGTGGCGGCATTCTCGTGTCGGTTCACTTGCCTTTCTCACTGCCCTCTTCTCTTTCCCAAGGGGAGGCTGCCTCTGCAAAATGGTTTCCCTGCCTAATGAGGAGGGGTCCGAAGAGTCTTCTTATTTGCGGGCTGTCGTTTTTCTCAAATGGCAAATTACGTGGCCCAGTTTTGATGTTGACCTCTTCACAGGGATTGCAGCAGGGTTTCTGTTGTCCTGTCTCATCCTTTTAAATGAAACATGTGAGAGATGGGCTCGCTTCACACTTGGCCACCTCACCATGTCATTTAAATGTACAATTTTTCTGCATCTCTTTATTGCTTCAAAACCAAGTTTGAACTTGGGGCACGTACGTGTGTGTGTGTCAGGCAAAGTGATGGATTTGAAAGCAGCCCTGATGCACCAGAGGGGATTTTCTGGGTGCCTGCAGTGGGAGATTACATACAAATGGTGTTGGCAGGGAGACTTGAGCTCCTAGAGGATTTTGTGAAGCTGGGTCAGTGAGCTGGTTCTTTCCCCTCAAACTCCATCATTCTCATTTGTCTCATGCATTTGACTCTGTGATGGCAGAATGTGTCCCGTCCCACCTGCTCGTTCTTGTCCAGCTTTCTTCTTTAAAGCAGAACCAGAAAGTAGTACAAACTGAAAGTTGAAGAGAGAAGCTTTTTATATTAAATTTGAAACCAAGAACTAGGTTCTGAAAGTGGCCTTGTGAGCACGATTTCTTGTTTTCCTGTCCAGAGACATGGGATGTTCTCTAGGCAAATGTTCTTTCTAAGCAGTAGGGAGAAGAACTATCTTCCATTCCTCATGTGGTAGGGTCCTGCTCTACGATCAGGCCACACTAATGCTTCAGAGAAGACTACTTCACAGTATAAGCAAGGTTGGAAGAGACCTCAAAGATCATCAAGTCCAACCAATTACCACAGACCTTGAGACTAGACCATGGCACCAAGTGCCACGTCCAAAAGTGCCTTGAACACCTCCAGGGACGGTGACTCCACCACCTCCCTGGGCAGCCCATTCCAGTAGCAAATGACTCTCTCAGTGAAGAACTTTCTCCTCACCCCTAAATCTGTAGTGAACGTAGGCTCTTAGACTTTAAAACCATCTACTTTGTTTTTCTGGATGTTCTTGTGCTTATTGTTTTCTTTCTGGCTAGCTTATTTGAGGGATGCTTTTTGTTCAAGTTGTTATCCATTTTACAGCAGTGATTACCTCCTAATGGTGACCTTTTTGGTATCCCTGATTATTTGCACACAGAGTCCAGCCAAAATCCAAGCTCTGTCTGGAGACAACCCTTCAAATTCTGGCCTCAAGGCTATCTTGATTTCAGAAGTAATGGAGGAGTGGGAAGGAATAAGTAAATCTGTCCCATGTCTTGTGCCTGGGACATGTGCCAATTCCATCCTAAAGCATGTGTTTCCTAATTTCCAGCCCTATAGCCTGATTCTAGCTTCAGCCAGCTTTTCTATACCTCTGCAAGGCACCTTTGCTTTGGTCTGGTGTGTAGCCAGGGTGTGAGCTGGCCGACTACAAAGAGTGTATGGGAAAATATAATAGGAGAAGCCTGAAGGACCTGGCATCCAGTCTGGGATCACAGCTGGAAAGAGCTCTGCTTCAGCAGCAGGAGGAGCTGAAGTACCCAAGTGTGGAGGCGTTCGTAGCCTGGGAGGTAACCGAGGAAGGGAAGAGCTGAATAGATAAAAAACACTTGAAAATTGTCACTGATTAAGCAGTTCTGTCCTCATTTTCTGGCCAGTATAGATATGAGCTTTGCCTTTTCTGGTCTCATTGCAAAGGCAGGTTAGTGCAGTGATGGCTGGAAGGAGGGCAAGTGTTGGTGGTGACATTTTTCAGTGCTTGTTTTGCTCCTGAATAATGTTGGACTAATCACTGCACTTCCCAGCGCTCTGCTGTGTAATGGCTTTGCCAACTCGGAGGGAGGCTGTGAAGTTTAACTCTGTGCAAATCAGTTTGAAACAAGTATGTGCAGGGTATTGAAGAGGAGGTAGGAGACTTTTAAAATAAATAATGCAATATCATTTTCTTGTCACCTGGGAGGCATTTTCCTTAGTGTAGGCTTCCCCAGGCAACACTAAAATTGAGTCATTGATAGTCCAGGTCCGTGAGTCTGCCACACATCTGGGTTTGCCTAGATGTGCTTCCTTCCAGAAACTGTGAGTGGAATCTGAGACACTGCCTGTTTGCCTGTGATTTCCATCGGGGTGGTCAGGGGAACAGCCTGCCAGATACCCAGGGAGGCTGGAGAGATGGTGGCAGAGCACTCACAGAGTGGTTCTTTGGTGTTCATGTAGATGATAGGAGGCACAGGATGCATCCCAGACCTGCCGAGCACACGCTGCAGGAGTGACCTGGGCATGTGCAGGAAATCCAAAGTGTTCCTAATGACATGACAGGGGCATGAGGCATGCAGCCTTCCTGGGCTCTGCTGCTGCATTTGGAGAGAGAGTCATGATGGTGGTAAACCTGAGTTGGGGAAGATGGGAAGCAGACTGCAGTCGATGGATCCGAGCTGAGGTGCTGCAGATCTGCACTATGCCCCAAACCAGCTGCAAACATCTTGTTTTCTCTATCTAGTGTGATGCTCTAAAGCGATGCTGGATCTCATCCAGAAAGTAACCAGGTCCTGTTACCTGGAGACCAGCATACTCATTACATGAGATGAGCACACAGGAGCTTTGCAGCTGTGCAGCCATCCTGAAAGGACCTTCAAGGGGCCGTCTGCTAGGGGCCACCTGTTTAGAAGGTCAGAGTTGATGCATTTCACTGTGCTCCAGTAATGCCAAGCTGCAGGTGCTGTTTTTGCTCCGGATTCCACACAGTCCCAGGGAGTTTGGGTACCTCCCAACAGTCCTTTGAACTGTCAAGTCAGTGGCTGAAAGGGTGAGGTTATGTATGCTATAGAACTTGGGCAGGAAGGTCCCCAACACTGAGTGACTCCCTGAAATTCTGGCCTTGTTGAAAAATGAAAAGAATGCAAGTTTGGTTTGAAAATAGAGTGATAACAACTGCCTTTTGGGTCTTTGAAGAGAACTGGATGCTTTGTTTTGAAAAGAAATTGTAACACACAGATAATAAACTTGGTCTGTTGTTTTTTTTTTTTTTCTGTGTGTGTGAGCTGACATCAAATGCCTCTTCCTCCTCTGAGGAAGGAGCAGGAGGGGAGGGAAAATCCTCGGTCCTAAAGCATCAAGTACATCACATCAAACATGACTATGTTAAATACGAAAATGTTCAAAGCACAACTGAGATAGATAAAGGCTTTGATGGGAAGTGGATATTTCCCAGGGACATTACAAGCAATAATCCAGATGTTATGGTGTAATGCAACGAGTGTCCATGGATAGATGTGGAGCTCAAGCCAAGCAGCGCCTGCTGTAGGCCTTAGCCCTCCACTCCCATGCTGTTACGCCATATGGAAGCAATCTCCAGGCCCCTTTAATAGCCAGCTTTGGATTCCATTTTCACAGGGCTCATAGAGCTAAGTGGAGCTGTTTTATGGACAAGTTAGATAGAAGCCTTTCCAAGATAAACATCCAATTCGAAATTAGGACATACCAAGCTGCAAAATTATTTTAAGGCATACTTCATGGAAGCACTGCCATTTTTCTAAGGCCATTGCCAGACTGTAGAATGCCCTTTGATCCCTTGTGGACATTACTCCCTTCTTTTTTTTTTTTTTTTTCTTTTTTTTTTTTTTCCCCTCTTAATAAAAAGGATTTTCAAATAGTTGCAGTGTTTAGGGAGGAATATATCTGCCGGGACTTTGAAGTATGTCCATGGGAACAGTTGTGTTTTAGCTTCTTTTTTTTTTTTTCCCTCTTAATAAAAAGGATTTTGGAATATTTGCAGTGTTTAGGGAGGAATATATCTGCCGGGATTTTGAAGTATGTCCATGGGAACAGTTGTGTTTTAGCTTCTTTTTTTTTTTTGTTTTGCCTAAAAGATGAACTTTAACAAGCATCAAGAAACGAATGAAAAAAAAACAAGAAGAAAAAAATAAAGAAAAAAAATAAAAAAAAAGAGGGGGAGAAGGGAAAAAAGGAAAAAAGGGTGGGGAAAAAGAGGGGGGAAAAGGAAAAAAGAGGGGGAAAAAGGAAAAAAAAACCCACCAAAAAACCCCAACCCCAACCCAAAACACCCAAAGCAAAGGAAACCAACCAACCAAAACCCCAAACCAACCCTCCCCACCTTAAAATAAAACCAAACCCCAAAACAAACTAAAAAAAGCCCAAAAAGAAATTTGGTTGCAGCTGGATTTGTGACTCAAAATCTCATTTTTCGAGGCAGGAATTTTTTAGCCAGTGTGCCAGCAGAGCCAAACAGGGTGTTTAAAATACGTATTAATTTGCTTGTGAGGGTCAAAGAATTGGGCATTTTAATCAGTTAAAAGACAATCAAGTAAAAATAAAATTAATTGTGAGTTCACCCCCCATGATTTAAGAATTTTGTTGCTGGGTGATTGATCCATAAAAAGTAATCCTCAGACATCAGGTGCTCTTGCAATCGTTTTATTTAGCAACAGCACTTCTTACTTGCTTTTAAAGCTAACACGTCCTGTTTTAAAGTGACTTGTGAAATCTTCTCCTCCGTCTTGCTCCCACCTGGATGTGACATGATTGAAGCTCCAAAGTGTGGCGAGTTAAAAGTTGCTTCAGGAGAATAAAATACGGCAGGATTTTTATGGTGAGAAGTCTAGCCTTGAGTTTTAACGTTTCCAGCTCGCTCCCCCCCCCAAATAAAGGCCTACTTAATCATCCTCTGTCCAATAAAATATTGCTGGTTAGCAAAGCGTTAGCGCGGCCGTGCTGTGTAGGATGAAGCTGTGAAGGTAACAAATGTGGCTACCAGGTAACCATAACTCCAGATAAAGAGCCTGCTGGTGTCAGTGGTTTGTTTTCAGCAGGTATCAGTATTTTTGATTCGTGAGCTGGGTTTCTGGGAGCGGGAGCTGCAAAGGCAGCAGGCGAGAAGCTAATGCAGACAATAGGCAGTTGAGGGATTGAGGAGGTGGAAGATGCCTGTTCAACCTTTCACCTGGCTGTAGACTTTATCACAGAAGCACAGAATTAAGCAGGTTGGAAAAGACCTCTAAGATTGTCGAGTCCAACCTATCACCTAACTCTTCTAATTAACTGAACCATGGCACTAAGTACCTCATCCAGTCTCCTCTTAAACAAGTCCAGGGAGGGTGATTCCACCACCTCCCTGGGCATTGGAATGAGCTGCCCATCACTCTTGCTGTGAAGAATTTCTTCCTAACACCCAGCCTGAACCTGCCCTGGTGCAGTTTGAAACTGTGTCCTCTTGTTCTGTTGCTGGTTGTCTGGGAGAAGAGACCAACCTGTGCCTGGCTACAACCTCCTTTCAGGTAGTTATAGAGAACAATAAGGTCTGCCCTGAGCCTCATCTTCTCCAGGCTGAACCACCCCAGCTCCCTCATCTGCTCCTCATAGCTCCAGCCCCTTCCCCATCTTTGGTCCCCTTCTCTGGACACGTTCGATCTTTCATAAATTGATGTTTGTGGGCTGCCTCCCTGAAAGGGACAGACTCACATTTTATGGATGTAACTGGAGACATTTAAGAGTTTAGTTTTTTTTTCCCTGCTTCCACATCTCCCTATAGCTCTCCTGTGTCTTTCCCTGAGCCAAGGTAACAGATTGCTCTCAATGTTTGAGCTCTGCTCTTGCCAGAGCTCAGCCAGGTTAGCTGAAGTTGCCTTCTCTGGTGGTTTAAGCTAATCCTGCAGGTTTTGCTCTGATGCCAAGCACTGTCCCTTCGTGAGACCAGCCTCAATACAACACAGACAGAAAATCCATAGCGTCCTACTGCCTTCCATTCCTTAAGCAAGGGGACTGCAGTACCTCTCTGCCTTCTGTTGCATTCCTATCATGGGCAATCTGAGTGTAAAACTGTGAGTTTGGGTGTATAAATGTTTCATGTTTGCTTTTCAGTCGAGTTTCATGCGGAGCGTGCGACTCTCCGACTCTTTGCGCAAGAACCAGCTGTGGAATGGGCTGGTCACCATCACACTTTTGGAGGGGAAGAATATCCCTGGAGGAAACTGGGCAGAGATTTTTATTCTCCTCAAACTAGGAGATCAAAGATACAGGAGTAAGGTAAGTATTAAGGTTTTCCTTACATTGGAAACCATTAAAGTACTTGGTGTTTCTTTTACTAATGCTGCTATCTCAGGTGGAACTACTCTTGAGTATCTTTTTTTATAGGAGAGAGATCAAAACCAGGAGACCAGATCAGGGACATTAATGTTGTAGCAATGTTTCACGTGCCAATACAGAAAGAGGAAGTGGGGAATATTGTGTTTAACTGGTTTTGAGCACTTAACATACTCATCATATTGATAGATGTCTGACATTAATCTAAAATGAGATAAAGCTACATGCATCACACATGTGTTTTGTTCTCTGCCAATACAGAAGTTAGGTTTGCAATGTTAGGTATGCTGGAAAAGCAGACCTGGAGTGGTTCCCAGTGCAGAACTTCTTTATTTTTATTTTTTAAAGGCCTTTCCTGAAAATATGTTACCTATAACAGGAAAAAAAAAACCAAACCAAAGCACACAGAATATTCTGTGAGTTTGATTTGAATTTTTATTCCTCTAGGCTGTGTTTGCCTGTATCCAGCAAGAAATGAATGGGGCTCCCAAAGATATACATTTCATCTCCAAAGTCTAATAAGGAAAAGGGGCTGTAATTAAAATTTTATTCTGTTGAGAAAGCAAGAGCTCTGCATGGGCTGAACTGGAGGGAGGAGGAGGAGGAGGAGGAGGAAGCAAACAAACTCCCTCTTGTACAAAATGTACCGAGCAAGTTCACAGAACACAACGTTCAGACGTGGGCGCATCTGAAACCTGCACTCTGTCCCCCGCGTCGGACCTCAAAGCAAGGTCATGGTGGAATGTTTTTATTTAGAAAAGCAGCTTTGAAAAAAACCAAATGGCTTAGTTATTTTAGAATAAATATAGATTATTCCAGTTAAGATCCCTTTTTATGTCCCTTTTCGATGGTCCATTGCCTGTGTCACAAATCTGCAAGACTGCGCTGTTTGCAGTCACAGAAAATAACAAAGTTGAAAATGAAGAGTCAAGGACAACATTGTCTGCAAACAGTTGAGTGCTTAGCATTTCTCTCTGAGGTCCAGCAAAAGTTGGGAACTGCTGCTTTTGCCCTAATAAGACTTCTAATTGATAGTGCTTCATGTTCTTTCCTGGAGTTGCATAAATTTATGAAGTATGATCTCTTATGGTCCAGAAAAGTAGAGACAAGGTGGGAGAAATCTTAGTCATGGTCCAGCTCATCTTATCTCCTGTTATCTCAGTGGCCATGCTGGTATTAATGGTGGGTAGTGTAGTGTGATATGAATTGCCACTGATTTAAGTCCCAATCCAGTGAATACTTGCAGTAATCTGAACACATGAGCAATCTCACCCAACTCAGAGGGACAATTTACAGACATCAAATTAACCAGACATTAATTATTTCAGGGCTGCTCCTTCTTTGCCTATATCTTAACACAGAAGGATAAAAAAATACTGATTTGGGTTCCTTAATTAATTCAAACCCAGTTTTGGGTGATTGCCCTGAAAGGTTTATTCTTGATTGCTTCCAGTGTGTGATGAATGATGACCACAGTCCACTGAAAGCTAAACTGGTGGTTCCATCTTGCATTTCAGAATTTCTCCAGCCATTCATGTCACACTTCCAATTTCTATTGCTGTTTGGGGAGAGGAAAGGGTTTTAAAGAAAGATGAGGCTGTGTGTGATGGGCTGGGGAGCTTTGGTTGGAATGACCTTGATGCCCTAACAGCCAATATTGTAGAAGAATTGCTATGTGCTTTACTGTGGAAATAAGTACTGTTTAAGAAAAGTAAATATCATAACTGCATGTTTTCTAGACACTGTGTAAGAGTGCAAATCCTCAGTGGAGGGAACAGTTTGATTTTCACTACTTCTCTGACAGGAAGGATATGTTGGACATTGAGGTGTGGAGAAAGGATAACAAAAAACATGAGGAGCTTTTGGGAACGTAAGTTGGGTTTTTTTCCTGTGTATTTCTTTTTGGTTGGTTAGTTTATTTGCAGGGTGGGCTAGTCACAAAAGCTAATGTAATTTTTGTAATGATTTTGTAAATGGATCAATTTGTTTTCATCAGCAACATCATACTGTATGCTCCTTGCCTTATTCAGGTCATGTCCAGATGCCTCTGTAAGGATATGTTTATTAAAGCCTGTTAATGGGCACTTGATTAGCTGCAGTCTGAATGCAGAGACACCCCTGGTGACTCTGCACATGGTGACTCTAAAATCCAGAGTGCCACAGGAGCTCAACAGGATCTGTTTCTGGATTTGCTTTGTTTGGGTTATCTCTTTCCTGTTGCTACAGAGGCCTGATCTCAGTGGGTTTGGTGTCCCAGGCTACTGCATAAGCTGATGTTTAAAACAGCATTTCCAGGGTTAGCCTCACAGGTTGTCTACCCATCTCCTGACTGATCCTGGACTTTGTCTCACTACATTATTCCACTATAGCTTCAAATTCTCAAGTAATGATCTTATGCCATGTTAGCAAATGAGACTTTTGGGGGGAATAGCAATCAACCTGTAAGTTTAGTTTTTTAATTGGGAATAGGGTATGGTTCCTACTCTTGCATCCTTTTTTTTTCCCCTTCCACTCTAACTCCATCTTCTTTTGTACAATATTAGTCCAGTCTTGGTTTCCTCCTTTCACCTCCTCCCTTCTTCTGGTTTGCAGTGTCTTTAGACCCCAAACTGCATCCTCATAGTTGGCTACATGCAGAAGCACCTAATTAGTTTATTGCAGTCCCTCTTGGGTCTGTGCTATCTGCTTGCAGCCTCAGAATTCCTAGAGGCAGGACTCTTGTCTGCAGCTGTTTGCTGTTCTCACCTGGCTTGTGTTTCCCAACTTGCTGACTCAATATTAGTAACTCAGAAGAACATTCTCTTAATGTAAGCATTCAAATAGTTTGAAACTATTCACTGAAAAGAACAATGCCCTTTGGCTCTACAAATGTTTGTGGTTTTGCAGAGCAGGAAATGCTTTCTGGCTGAGTGCTGTTGCTCATCACATGAAGAACTGGCTGAAGATGAATCTGTTCCTTCCATTCTCACAGTTACTTTTATTACTTCTGATATTCTGTGTAGAGTTAAGAAATGTAGCAGTGTTTGTGGCTTGCCTCTGTTCAGTCTCCCTGATGCTGGAGCAGTTCCTCCTAATTTTTTTTTCTTCCCCCACACGGTTTCTTGGCAGGTGGTGTTTGGTGTGGCAAAAAATTACTAGCAAAATGCTTCCACTGTTATTTAAGATTTCAGCACTGAGCCTGAGCATGTTAGATTTACCTTAAAGTTATTTTTGCTGTCTTGATGTGGAGAGAAAAATATTGCTGCTGTTGCCTTAAAGCACAGCAAATTTGCTATAGCACCAAAAGGGGGGAAAACATTCTATTAGCTTTTTAAAGAGCTATTGCAAAGATAGGTAAACAGCAAATGCAGAATAACAAGTCTTGTTTTAACATTTGGCACCCAATAAATAATATTTTATGAAGGGTTCAAATGCAATCCAATCTGGAAAAGGATTCTGTAAGAGAAACAGCATTATGAGGTGCCATGTTTATTGTCTCTGTGACTTCCAAGTTGAGTTTGGAGATTTTCTGGATTTCACAACATCATTGTAACAAAGATTCTTCAGTAAAATGATTGTGGGTTGTACTTGGCCATTACATACAGCAGCACACCCCAAATGCCATCAAATGATTTGCAGGGTTTAAAGGAAAAGGCCAAATTTGCCAGATCTGGAGTAATAATTCTGTGGCAAATTTGTGGCTAGAGTTTGCTTATAGAATCATAGAATGGTAGGGCTGGAAGAGACCTCAAGGATCATCCAGTTCCAACCTCCTGCCATAGGCAGGGACACCNGCCTGGAGTTGTGCTTGGGATTGTGCCTACCCAGGTGCAGGACCTTACACCTTATGCTGCCCATGAAGCTGCATGAGTTGAAGTGTGTTGGTTAGACCTTTAAATACATTAATATTTAAATGAAATTGAGGAGGTGCAGATGATGGAGTCAAGTCTGATCATCCAGACTGCTGAACTTCTGTGGAACACACTTGTGTTAATTCCTTTAGACCCAGCATTTCTTGTAGCCCCTGGAACATGGCTCTTATCCCAGGGATAATTTGGCTTCGAGGTAAAATATTGTTCTTGAAATGAGACCTGAAGTGTCTGTGGAGACTATGGCACATGTACAGTAAGAAATCTGTTGGACCTCAGGTACTAAACACTAACACCTGGGGCATTTGTCTGCTTCTGAATTAGTGAGGAAACATTGGGTGCAATTTCATGTCAGCCTTCTATCACAAAGCAGACCCTTGCTGTCAGTGCACATTGCAAGCTGAATTATTGCATCCAGCCTACCTGTGTTCTTCTTAGATTTTCAACTGGGTCCAATTTCTCTTACTTGCTTAAAATACTGCAGCCTTGGGTGGTTCAGTTGCTGGCACACAGAGGGTTGGTTGTGTTTTGGTGCTGGATGAAATAATCCTTCTATTTAGTCTGCCCAGGACTGTTGGTAGGGTTTATTGAGTGCTTTTTGTGTCCTTTGGGATAAGAGGAATGCTATAAACAGGAGGCTATGTTAATGTATATTAATAAACAAAGGTGTTAACGTGTGCAGAATTTGTCCAGGCAGGCTTACATTGTTTATGCCAGGTTGTTAGAATCTTTCTACATTAAGGGATGTGTTTTGAAAAGGAGAAGCTGCAGAATGTTGGAGGTTTTTTTTTTTTTTTCCTTCACATATTTACCTTAAGAAAAAATAAAACCTGCCAAAATGACTGGACTTTAGACCATGAGCTGTGAGTCTGAGGTGTGTCCAATACCTTTGTGATAAATGCCTCCAGGAAACAGTGACTTCACAACAAGAAACAATCCTTGTTTTTAAAGGCCATGCTGTTGGGATGGAGCAGTAAAATCTACTATGGCTGTGTCCAGACCTTTCACCCAAATTTCACCAAGCTGTAGGAAGAATCAAACAACTAAAATTTATCTCCTAAGATAAGTCAGAATAAGATCTTCTTGTCTCCCAGATACCTGTGGCATTTGAAATTCATCCTGCTATATACTGTGATAATGTATCTGACCTCTTGTGAAGAGGTTTTATGAGTTTTGTAGCAGGAAAGAAAAATGGCAGTTGTGTGCATTTTTTTTTTCATATATATTTGTATATATTTTTTTATATATTCAAGGATATTTATCATAACTTCATGACCTGTGGTTTGGGTAATAAAATCCAGCTCCATGACTACTGGTAAGAGGCTAAGCTCAACACCTTCCAGTGAAATTTTAACATTTGATTCCCTGATCAGCTCAAACGAATAATTGAACACCAAATTCACTCTGTGGTGTTTGCAAGTTATATTTATCCACAAAACTAATTAAAAGGTGGTGGTGGTGGTAAGTTTGGCAGCTAGAAATGAGGGCTGTAAGTCACAGGAACAGTCTTAAATAAGAATTAAAGTTGTGGTGTAATCCTCTGCAGGCCTAGAGGTTAATATAAAGGTGTAGACCTCAGTATTGATCAGGCAAAGGAAGGAAAGTGTTTAATTAATTGTGGTTTAAAATAAGTGATACATTTGAGTGCAGAATATGCTCCTGTTCCTGTTCACTCCCTCCAGATCATGCATATAGCCATGTGTGTGAAGGACTGTGCCTGAATTTAACATGTTAAGATGACAACAAACAGAGCCCTCTTATTTTGAAATAGGATTACTACGCTGAGAATTGAACTCAGGAGCTCATTTGCACCACCTGAAACACAAACCAAAAATAAACATCTGAGTTTTGCCCTTTGCTTTCAGAGCAGGCAACTCTTGAGCAGTAAGTAGATTGCCTCCATTAGTTTTATACTGTCCCCATCACAATAGTCTCTTACTACTTCCCTGTGAAATAATTAGCTGCAATAAGGACTTACAGGCTGCAAAACAAGGAAGGGAAAAGTTTCTGTTTCAAGGGGGTGGAGGGGAAGTAGTTTGGAAATCATTAGGCTCATTTTGATAGTGTGGAAGCATTTGTGTGGCAACTGAATTTATATTGTAAATTGAATGTCTAATTGTTTGGGCCCAGCTGCATTCTTTGCAATCTGATCAGTTATGTCCTATAACCTCAATGGAGCAGATTGGCTTTTTTAAAAAAATTTTTAAATTTTCATTTTTTTCTTAAGCCTTTTGCCATTTGCAAGTGCAAATGTGGATTTTCTTTCCAGTTCCTCAAAAGAAAACACTGGGGCATAGCATCACCTTGAGTGAACACAGATGTTTTAAGGAAGTGAGTTTGCATGGAAATCAGACCTGATTTGAGGAAGAAATGCTTATACTCCACCTCCTGCTGTTTTCCCCTCCACATATGCATCCCTCCTACCCCCACACCCTTACACTTGATCTTTTCCTTGACCTTTGGCTAATCAATTTTTTTTCAATAAGAGAAAAAAAAAAATTCCAATTTGTCAAAACACACTAGAATTAAGTTGAATTTTGCCTTTGAGAGAGAGAGATACTTCTGAGGTTATCTGTTAGTGGGAGATACATCATTGCCCTAACAAGTTGTCTTTTCTTTCATACTCCATGGAAAGTTCTTAACATAAAAAAAAAAAAAAAAAAGCAAATGCAGCTTTTCCCAGTAGACTGTTGAGTGGGTGGTGTGTGAAATGCTGATGTGGGAGATGTGGCCTCTCTTGCCAGCTGAACCACAGACCCAGCTGGGTGACCCTGAGTTTTCTTCTCTCCTTCCTTCACTTTCTTCATCTGTAAAAGTACATAACACCCCTCTACCCCTTTGCCCCCCACGATAAGGATACATTCCCCCTTGTGCACTGATACCTCAAGTATCAGTAAAAGTGCTGCAGCCTGAGAGGCAGCTGTGTTAATGCAGCCAAGGTGATGCTGACCTCCAGTGTGTGAGTGATAAGGTCTATTTCTCAAATGCTTGCCTTTTTTATTGTTGTTTTGGTTTTCTTTCTGCTCTAACTTCTCTTGCCATATCTTTCTCAAGAGTCTAAGCGTAGCAATGAGCTTTAAATGCAAGCTCTCATGCTTTGAAATTGTGCTGAGAGGCAGCCAAAGAGTGTTAGTACTCTTCCTGGTTTATTTTCTTTCTCTTTCATAGCACTTGAAAGCAGCTAATAAGAGTAAACTTGCAACCTGTTGTAAGTTCAGTGCAGTGAATGGCAAAGAGCACTTAAGGCAAAGTCATCGCGGTTGATTCAGGTCAAAAGAAGATTGCACAAAAAGCTGTGTTTTATTAAACAGAGCTACTGGATGACTTACAAACTCACAAGTTTTACTTCAGAACAGAGCTGCCTGGGTTTGCAGGCTGAAATGTTTGGGGATCTTTCTTTTTCTTAACCCCCTTAGCATTCAGGGAAAATAGGCTGTTAAGAAGCGGAAAGCATGCAATTTATAGCAGATGGGTCTAAACTGCTCCAGCTCTACTACTGGAATGGGATCAATCAGGAACACTACATGCACCATTTACCCAGAAGAAACCCACCTGGGGGAACCCTGTGGAATTTTAGCCTATTAAGACAACACCTTAACAAGTTTAGTTTAAATAAAAACTTGTCGGCAGGCATTAAGGAGAGGGAAAGCTCTCCCTCTCCATCATCCTCTCGCCATCCCTTTGAGCAGTGGGACTCCCCTCGCACTGTGGCAACAAAGCTTCTCCTTCCTCATTTGTTTTGGGTTGGTGTTTTTTTTTCCCCTTTCCTTTTTCATCTGCAACTTTTGTTCAGCTTATTCTTAAAAACCCAAGCCCCGTGGAGGTTCAAAAAAGTTCCACTCCATTTACCGGACTTCTAAATAGAAGGCATTTAGCTGAGCCAAGTGATTAAGGTTTCTGTCGCATTTAACCACTCTCTTCGTGTAGAACTGACTGTCTTGTGGTATCTCTCTCTCTGCTTTAGCCCATACTTAACTTTTATTGTTGTCCCTTTATGAATATTTCTCTTTTTTTCCCTCCTTATTTTTACTTTTAGGGGAAGTGTCAGCTTAGTGACACATATTATGTGCGGTGGTGGGAGGATGGCTCCTGAGACAATCCATCCCTTTGGGAAATATAACAACAGTATGCTGAGAATGTGGCTCTAGTAAGGCTTGTAAAAGAGATTGGGGCATACAGTATAATGTAGCATAAAAATGGTGTATGTGACTTTAAAGAAACTCATCTATTTTAGCCTAACGTTTTAAATTTTGCTTTTGCCCCTTTTCCTTTCCCCCAGGTGAAATAAAATTGTTTCATATCCCTCTCAAAACACCAGGGGATTTTAGAGGGGAAGCGAGGCAGGCCAGAGTTAAGTTTTCCTTGCAGCCCAACCCTTTTACCTCTGCTTACCAGTAGGTGAACCAGAAAGCCAAACTTGACAGTGAATGTAATAGAAACTGGCTAATTGGTTTCCCATGTTTAATTTTGAGATGCTGGGGGTTTTTTTGCATTCTTTCCACCCCGAACAAGCAGTAAGTTTTGGTGCCTGCTTGCTACTGAAATCTATATAAATGTTGCTTTATTCAATTATTTCCCCCAGCTCCTTTTTCTTATTAACCCTTGGCAATGTTGTTCCAGGTGCCAAGTTGACATTACTGCCCTGCCAATGAAGCAGACCAATTGTTTAGAGCTGCCTCTGGAAAAACACCCAGGATCCCTGCTAATGTTGGTTGCTGTTGCTCCGTGTACAGGAGTGTCCATCTCTGATCTGTGTGTTTGCCCTTTGGGAGACCCCAGCGAACGGCAACAAATTGCACAGCGCTATGTGAGTTTGCCTTTTGGGTTTGTTTCTTCTTGAGGTTTTGAAAGTAGGGGAAAAAAAAAAAAATTAAATGACAGGAATGTCCTGCACTTGGGTCAGCACAATCCCAGGCACAGATCTGGGCTGAGTGGTGAATGGCTGGAGAGGAGCACTGAGGAAAGGGACCTGGGGGTCTTGGTTGATGAAAAGATCAACATGAGACGGCAGTGTGCGTACGCAGCCCAGGCAGCAGCCATGTCCTGGGCTGCAGCAAGAGCAGTGTGGCCAGTAGGGCAAGGGAGGAGATTCTCTCCCTCTACTAGTGGGAGGTGTGCCCGCCTATGGCCGGGGGGGGGGGGTAGAGGGGTAT